>CM057809.1:63029482-63179482 GCA_030067965.1 Latrodectus elegans
AATTTTGTTGGACATTTCTTTAAGAGCGAAGTTAACTAATGATTTGATTGTATGAAATGAATATGAAATAAAAGAGTTGATTAACAACTTGTTTTATCAAAATTCCATTTTTATCCAGAATATCAGGTTTTTCATTATCCATAAATCCATATTGAGAAGTTACAATTGTAAAATTTTTCGTCTTCTTGATTTGAAATTTTAAGCGAATCGATAATATATTTTAAAAATATAATCACAAATTTTTATACATTCATCCATTTGTATATTATTTTGTGGTTTTTAACATTAGAGTGGAATCATTTTAAATATTTGAAATCTAAACTTAATTTTCTTAAAGTATATTTTTATAAATACTTAAGAGACATCAATTCTCACCGATTAAATCACACTGGTTTTAAAAATTAACTTCCCATTTAACTTAAACAAAAACGTATTTCCATTCGCAGACATTCTAAAATACTAATTGCAACCTAAAACTAATTTTTTTTAAATCACAATTTCTGTAAAAAAAATAAATAAAGGTATTTATGAACTTATCTTTAGATCAAACTATTTGACCACGAAAATTTAAACTTAATTTTTGTTAGATAATTTAACTGTCTATTAAAAAAACAGTTTTTTATCGGACAATACTACCTATGATATTACATTGTCTTATAAAACACTTTCACTTTAGATTATTTTAACAGATTTTGTTAGTAACCATTTATTTAAAAGTAATGGATAACAGAATACCATAGACGCAATTTCCTACTATTATAACCATAAAAGGGGGATAACATTTATTTGATGAATATTTTTTTCTTCTCTTGTCGACATATTTTAAATTACTCAATTAATCATTAGATAATGTAGTTTTTTTTTATCCCATGAAGTAGGAAAAGATTGGAATTCGCATACATACAAGAGTTTCCTGATAAGACACTTAAAATGGCAACAAAAACTTGCAACAGAAAAGATTAAATATTGGTTTCCTATTTTAATGGGTCTCTTCGAAGAAAGTTATCCTATTAAGATTATGGTCTTGTGTGTAGATAGTTATCTTTGTTCTGTTTTTAGAAACTCCACATTTAGCTAAGCTAGCTTTAAGTAGAGTTAAAGCTGTAAGATTCTTTTGTACCACGAAAAATAATTTAAAAATGTGAGCGAAGAAACATTCATCCAATAAATTTTAATTGATAATCTAATCATTTATCTACAAATTAATCAATTATTATTGTGAAATTTATTGTTATTTTAAATACTTTATGATTAAATATTCTCAATATTATTTTAAGTAAACTTATTTACTGAATTCCTAATAATATGGGAGTAAGGAAATATTTTTTAAATCAGTTAATTAATAGAGGTTCTTGAAGTAAAATACTTTTCTCTTATATTGAGAAAGCTTTTTTTAAAAAAAAATCAAACCTCATTTAATAAAAATACTTTTTATTCTTAAAGTGATTGTGACTTAAAATTTCCTATTTTTACCATTTTTATTATCATTATCCTTTATTTTTTGCTTATGATATGGCATTACAACTTGTTTTACTTAATCTAAGAAAATAATACGCCGGCCAACTTGACTAGTGGTCAGCGTGCTTGACTATAGATAGGTAGGTGCTGGGTTCGAATCCTGGTTCAGGCATGGATGTACTTTCTCTCTCTCTACCCTGTCTTTGTCCTTTCCTTGTGTGTGAATGAGGTGTGAATGGTTGCCTAACCTATAAACGAGTCCCTATGGCATGTGTGTGTGCTGAAGAGCACCAAATACGGTTCAATTAGAAAAGTGGAGCAGCGCACCTCAATTTGCCAGCATATCTGGCACACGAGAACAATATTAAAATGGTACGAAAATATACGTAAGGTATTTATGATTCAAAACGCAGTTTTCTATTACTTCTCCTAAATTTATTTTAAATGTTTTTATTTTATATAAAGCTTCATTGAACTTGTAAAATAGCGTCGCATTTCTTTAACCACTGAAAAAATTAAGATGAATTCTTGTGATTACTCACAACAGAAACTTTTATTTGCATTATTTGATTATCTTTAAATTTGCATTAATTGCTTAGACATAAAATATAAACTGGTGAACATTTTTTACTATTTTTATGGCAATTTAACTCTTTGAATGATGTTCATGATTGTTTTTATCCCCACATCATGAAAGAATTATAAAAAGTTACTGATCACAAGATTTTAAGTGAGGGGTTATTAAAAATACTATGGATCCATTACCAGTATAAATAAATTAGGGAAATGTGCAAATATATTCCTTTTAATGGTTCTGAAGTGATTTATGACACAAATATATATTAGTTATAATGTATTTTAATGTTTCTTCCGCAAAACAACCCCCATAGTTTTAAATAATTTCCTCAATTTTTCTTTATCTAGAAATGTTATTTCCAATCTGATTATGCTCTTAATATTTTTTTTTTTACTTTTAAAGAAAAAATTAAAATTAAGTTCTTTAGTCAAAATGATGCTCGATCATATCCTTATGTATGAATTGAGAAATTATAATGATTTTTCATAAAAAAATACATTATAATTAAATTATGCTAAATTACTTCTGTGCTGGTATTCAGAGCTAAGGAATTATTGGTAAATTATTCCCAGAAAAAAAGGTATTTTAGTGAAATATAAAACAGATAAAATAATTAGAAACAAAACAAAAATATTACAGAAACAATAATTATTATCTAAAAGTCTAATCTTGTGATCAATTCATCAAAGCACAGAAAATTTAAAACAGATAATGTAAGAAGTATAAAAAATATTTACATTATTATAAACTTCAAATGAACTAAAAAATAAGTTAATTTTACAGCTTTTGAAATTAATACCCATGATTAAAAATGAAATGTTTTTAAGCCTTAGGATAAGTGGAATCATTCTGATTAGCTAAGATATTGAAAATTTTGAATGATTGTGAGAAGGATCAAGCAAGCTGCCACAGTTTTCTAATTTGCAATCAAGGTATGATAGACAACGATCATCCAGAATAAAAAGACACAATTTTGATATAAAAAACTAAATTTCTTATTTTAACCTATTAAATACTTGAAACCAAGCCTTTTTTATTTTTACATATTAATCTGCTTGAAAATTTGTCTTGCCCGATAAAGAGTTTCAAAATCCTTGTTAATGAATCGGTGGCAGTCGATTATGGCATGGGAATTCCGAAGCTCGAATCCAGATAGTACAAATATTTAATGTAGGAGATAATTGTACATAGAAGTGAAGGAGGTTTCATGCATATGACATAGTTGGGAACTTTTTCTGATAAATGTTGTGTGTTTTTCATTTATATAGCTGAGTTGTCATTACTTTCTGAACAGCCCTCATTCAGACAAGGTCACTAAAATGGACAGCTGATTCCTTCTGTGAATATACATATTATTCAAAAAATTATTATCTAGTGAACATAATGTTGTCGTTAGGACGATCTCTAGTCCAAGTTCTCACCTGGGAAAATAAATTTTTGGGCTTCAAGATTTCATATCAATATATCATAAAAATCAGAGACATTTTCTAAAATGAAAAAGGATTGTTAACATATTTGATTCAGCCCTACCCAAATCATGAATTATCCATTTTATCTGGTGTCTTCCTTGGATAATGGAGAACAGCTGGCAGAGAGTTTGATAACAATTGATAAATAGACAAAATGTATCAAGTGCAGTTCAAATGTATAATTATTGTTCTGAATATATTAGGTACGAAGCAGTCACTCCCATTTTCTTGCCATAAAGTCGATTATCTTTGTCCTTTCCTTATATGTGTATCTAAACTTTCTTTGTATGTATAAGTTAGAGAGAAAAAAATATCAAAAATTCTTTCCGAAATCTCTCTCTTATAAGTTCATTTACAAATAGTAAATGTTTAAATGAATTTCTGCAAAACCATGAAGTGCAATTTTAAATGAACTCCCATTATATCTCAATACAGTAGTTATACTCGTCATAGCTCAAAATTAGGGAATCATATTGGTCACACCAGGCACTGATTTCTATTAGGGATGTAGATTAGGCTCTTCAAAGCAGAAGATTCCAAATTCAAACCAAGAAACAGTTTAACAAGTGGAGATAGGTATTTCAAGTTTTTTGCATGAACCTCCATAAAAATGGCTATTTTGAAGTCTTACTTGTTTGCCGTCTTGATACATGAATATGGCCCATTACCAATGAAAATATTTCCTGAATCCAAGATTACGCATTGAATGTTAAAGAGCTTAGAGTATTCTTCGGGTGTTAGGTTGCTCATTAAACCGTTTCACAAAATGGGAAAAAAGTATTATATATCATTAGCTTGATTGGTGATGGCCATGGCTTTTTTTATTATTATTATTATTATTATTATTAATGCATCCCACCTGGTTTATTTTATTTTTAAGTTGCATTAAAAACTAAACATAACAAATTAGACTCTAAATACTTTCACCATCAATACCCTTATAGTATTTCTGTGAATCGTTGCACCTTCATATTATTATCTAACCATTAGTGGTTATCATATCATTTTAACTATCTGTTTTTGAGTTTCCATGAATGTTAAAAAAGCTTATCCATAGTATATTTAGGGATCAACTTTCCCAAAATATACTACTTAGATGGAAGAAAACATTTAAATAAAAAATATTACATGTCAAAAAATATCAATACTATTTAAATAATTTTACCCACCACGCGTTACTTTTCAAGAAATTAAACTGAGAATCAAATAGTCTTCATATGGTAAGATAAAGTATTGTTTATTTACATAGAAAAAAAATTATATTTTCCAAATTTTTTGATATTACAAAACTTTTAAAAATTTGCAAAGAATGTCTGAGGAAATATTGTACTGTCTTAATGAAAATGAAAACTGTCCTAATAAAAATGTATTTTGTTATTCGTGGCAATGTATATATATTATTAAACTTTATTCTACTAATTTTTCAAAGAACATTTTGATTTGTAACTTTTTTGCATGATTTTATGTGAGGGCGTATTGCATTCATAACTTATAATTAACATTTCATTTATATTTTTATAACAAAAGTAAATTTGAAATTATAAAAACACAATTTATAAATTTTACTTATTTAATTGCTTAATAATTTTATATTTCAAAACTAATTTATAAAAGACAACATACCTAATTGTTTGTAGTGTAAAATAGTTTTTATCAAAACGTTTCGAATGAAGTATACAAACGTTATAATACCATTGGAAACGTCACTAAATAACTTATTGTCGGGTTGTGATGCTTGAAATAAGTAGGACATCATGTAGGTCAATATTAACATGGCGTATCATCATTATTGCAATTTAAACTTATTTTTATGACTTATATCTCATTCTCGTATTTTTCACTTAAACCTCAGTTTTTCTATTTTTTCTGCATGGAATACAATTTTTTAATCTAAAAAAGTCTCATAATTAAAGAAAACCTTGCTTTATAGATATTCTTTGTCAAATCGAATTATGATAGTTTCGATTGCTACTTCCTATACTGAGTACGATAATTAACCCTTCAAATGATTGATTAGATTTCAGAAGAAAGGAGCATAATATTGTTTATTAAATGAAAAAAAAAACTGAGGTGATTTTTAAGCTCACAACAAATGCCTATAAAGGCTTAATCCCTAAACCTCTTAATTTTTTACATTAATAAACTTCAGTTAAAGCATAAATGGTGGCTTAATCTTCTATTTTGATATCCATCCATAAGTAATTTTATTTTCTCTTTAATGATCTATTTCTCTGAAAATCTGCTGTAGAAATGAATCTTAATTTTTTTAATAATTTGATCATATAAAATCGTTTATTTAAATATCTTAATTTATATTTGATAGTAAGCAATACTTGACTTCTATTTGTCCCTTGAATTTTTCTATATCAAACTTCTTTTCTATATCAAACTTCTCCCACACGTGTTTATAATTGTAGAAAATTGGCTTACAGGAAGTGAAACTGTAAACTAATAGCGCATACGTAGTATACTTAAAATTATGTATTCTTTTTCCAAAATAAGGGCTATTATTATCATCAAAAACATTTGTATCCCCAATCTTGATACCAAATTAAAATAATAACATCAAATAAAATGGAAAACCTTACTCTGTTTACCCATTATACGTAAATAAAAAAAAGCTTCCATTTTCTGAGATATTGTCTTTTCTTAAAAAGAGAAGTCCAAATAGTCACTTTTATTAAATCATTTTTTGACCATGAAGATTACTTTTGTGATTCAAGTTTGAATGCATGGTGAATATTCATCTTAAAATTCAGAAAAACGTTCATATTGGATTTTTTATTTTATTAGCAGACATTAATTTATAAACACATTTAGAGAAAAAATTAGCTACTGAAAAAATGACATAATTACTTCTATAGGTAAAATAAAAAAAAATAGTGATTTCTACTGCCACTTAATAGCAATAAAACTATTTAAATTTTGAATATTCCTATATAGTTTTGCTGATATTTTGAATGCTTGTTTTTCCTTTCAGATCACTATAGCATTTGTTCAAATTATATTAATTTGTTAGGATTTCTATTAAGGAAAATATTCCCTCAAAAAATGTTTCACAAGTGCATTTATACCACTGATATCTTCATTGTTTCTCTGATTAGGTCCAAATTATTCTACTTCTTTTCAATACTTTTGTAGTTTCAAAAATAATTTTATCATTTCAAGGTTATGCCAAATAATTATTAAAGTCATCTAGAGTACTTAGTTGAAATAGTTTTCTTCATTTAATATATTTTTTCTTGGCCTGTGGCTTCTGTTTTGTTTTTCTTTCGAAAGGTTACACTCAATATTTCATGAAATTCAGATAACACTAAACTTATATCTTAATTTCTTGTTCTGCATTAGAAAAGATTAAAAAATATTCTATTTAGATAAGCTAATTTTAAATTACCTTTTGTGGCTTTTTGTGCCACAAAGATGTTCTTTGAACTTTTTACATATTTGTTAATATATTACTTGTTTATAGCCATAAGCATACGAAATTATTTAGAAATATTAAGTTTAAAAACACCTTAGAATTTAAAATAAAACTATTTATGAAGTTACGTTTTGAATCTTACCTTTCTCCATAAGTCAAAAAATCTCCAAATATTTTAATAAACTTTGGCTATTTCTTATGAGCTATAAAAATTCATTATATTATATTCTGAAGCACATTTTCATTAAAATGCTAAAGTTCTGAGAATAAAATGGAAACGTATTCTTTCATTAATATATTTTTGGTAAACTTCTAGGTAAAAGTAAGGATTGATGAATAAAAATGCACGAACTGAAGTAGTTTTAAAAATTTTCAATATAATCTTAAAAGTTGTAGTTAAAACTTATTTGTTAGTCTTTTATTGAATTTATGATTTTTCTTCACAATACAAAATGATTTAATATAATATTCTAGTTAGTTAGAATACTTGCTTTGTTTTCTATTTAATATTCTCTATGAGCATCTTATAAATAATTCTTAAATTTTGAAAAAATGCTTACATTGCTCGATCAATTAGTTAAAGATAAATTTTGCATTGTTTATTTAAAATACATTAAGAAAATACCACACACACATACACACAAAGCTCATCATTTATATAGAATCTGGTAAATAATTATTAATACAGAAGTTTTAAAATTGTAACTTGAACCATATTTTTAAGCATATTTTTATTGATATGTGTATTTATATTGATTGTGTATATTCATTGATTTTTATTGATTGTGTATTTTCATTGATTTTTATTGATTGTGTATTTTTATTGATTTTTATTGATTGTGCATTTTCATTGATTTTTATTGATTGTGTATTTTATGAAACATAGTTTGCTTCAATCAATTCAAATATTCAATAATTTATATCATGATAATCAAAGCTAACCATACAGTTAAGATTAGTGAATATTCTAATTTAAGATATGTATGATAAAAAGTATTTGTAAAACTATTATCAACAAAATTGAGCGCTTCTGTCTTTATCACTTATGAGTCTAACAGTTATTATTTATTTCCCAATAATTTGTTATTTCTTATACTATATTTAGTTTTAAATTAGAGTTTAAAGCTTTTTCATTTTTACTTTATTCTTTATTTTATTTGACTACTAATCAGTAAATTTATTTCATCAAAATGAAATTAATTGATAGATATTTTAATATTTCAAATTTACATTAAAACTTGAAAAAAAATATGTTATTTTAATTAAAATCGAACAAAGTTTTATGTTCTACATATGTAAAAACTTAATCTGGAATTACACATATTATTATATTAAACTTATAAATTTTTTTGCTCTTATATTACGAATCTCTTTAAACATTCATATTTTATATTGAAATAATTATGATAACATAAGTAATACTTCGATAATTGTAACGATAATTTAAATTTTGGAAATTTCCTAGATACAAATTATTATTATACAAATAGGAGAAACATAATTTCTAGCATATTTTAATCAGTTATTTTTGAGTAATACAATTTCATAAAAATTCTATTTAATTTTGGAAATACAATATAAAATATAATATATATTTAATAATATAAAGTTTTACATTATTGCAAACATAAATATTCATAAATAGTAAAAATAGTTACAGAAAAATTCATTATAACTTATTATATTGAAACTTAAATGCATACTCCAATAATTCAGATTTTCTGACTTCACAAATTTCTCAGTTAAAATATTTTTGAGTATGAAATATTGATCTTCGTTTAGATACAAAAGATCAAGCTATTATATTCTCGTATACAAAAATTGCTTTCAATTCATACTGAAGATACTATTCGGTTTTAACTTTTAGGAAGACTAGATTTTATTCTTAGTTTATTTTCTAATGTTTGTTATATAGGCAGACAAGCTTTCAATTTAAAATATGAGAATATTATAAGGCATTCTGTCAGATTTTCTAAAAGTTGAAGGCAGACTTTCTTATTGATTACCTTTTATACGGAAGAACTTTTGATTCTTTCCGTTTGGCAAGTATCATGAGACATTCACATAAATTTTGTGAAAAAAGGTAGTGAAAATATTCCAGCATTGCTAAGATTTTTCTCTGTAAAGATTATTAAAAAGAATATTTCATCGGAGATAATCAATATCTCTTAAATATATATTTCTTCATAATATATTTCTGTTACACGAAATATGTGATAAAAATACCTACGACTGAGCAGATAAAAATTTTGAAAAAATAACTGAGCTAACTATCAATTTGAATATTTTTTAGAATATTTAAACTGATAGTTATGATTTTATCTCCACAGAAACAATTTTAGAATTAAATGAATGATTATACTTTTATATAGATATTGAGAATAAATATATATAAAAATTTAAGTTCTATATTTATTATCATATTGGTGTCCATTTTTTAATGTAATCAAATAGTATCAATCAGCAAATATAACTTAAAATATTGTCAGTAAATATATCCATATGATTCACAATACATATACTGATTGTCTTTCGTTATTATTACGAATTGTAGTATATAATGAAATTAGCACAAACTTTGCAAAATATTATTTAAAAGCTTTATAACCACATTTATTGTACAAAATAACTTATAGGGGAACAAAAAGTCTTGAGGTATAGAATAAACCATTAAGTTTGAATTATAATTGAACAGGATTCATGTCGTGTTGTGTGGAGGTAGGAAGAGATACAATTTCTCATGTTCGTGTTCTTCAAACTGTTAAAGGAAATTAATTTGATAAAACTCAGTGTAATCATTATTGAAGACCTTGCCTACTGACAGAAGTGTAGTGCACATATGGACTAAAATTATGATTCTAACATGTAATTACTCGAATTTCTGGGTAACGAAAAATCTGCATAAAATTGTAAAAGAAGAGAATGGACAAAAATTTCTCTCAACAATTTATTCGAAACATTTTCAGAAATATTTTTTTTGATGAACATGCATTTTTTCATAGAAATTCATGGGAGTGATAATTCATCAATCTGTATCATTACCTTTCAATAGATTTTAAAACAAATTTTGGATCCTTATGCCGATTGAAGAGTATTTTTGAACTGAATAGCTTTGATTTGATGTTAGAATTTTTCAGTGATACAGTCACCCAAGCATTAACTGCAGTACATGCAATTACTTAGCAGCAATATTTAACCCATAAACCTACAAAGTTTAGTTGTTTTCCGAGATTATTTTCTTTCATTTGTGTACTATTCTCTTCATATTAAGATTGTTAATTTCTTAAAACATTTTTTTTAATTTTATCTATCGTATGTTTTGGATAAAGTTACTTTTCAACGTTTATAATCATATCTTAAAACATTTAACATGGCTATAGTTAGACTTCTTTGGAAGTTTGCAAGTTTTGGAATTCTGTTTCACCATAATCACTCAACACCCATAAATTAATACTGAAAGGATTATATTCGTCAACTAAACTATAAACTTGTATGACATTACTATATCCATATATATCGAGAATATATATTACTATGTATCATTTAATGTGATTCTTAGAAACCATGTATACATATATACAACGTTGAACGGGAACATAGAATGAGGTCTAGGTCAACACCCCTTGGAATACATGTATTCTAGGGAGTGTTGTCGGTAGGCACGAGGATGGGTGCTGTACTAATATCCTGAGAAACGTGTCTCAATCATTTGCATGGGATATTATTATTTGTATGGGAGAGATTTGGCCCATAAAACTTAAAATTAAAAATTATGTGATTCATTAAAAGTGAAATAAAAAATTTCTTAATAAATGTATATTGGATAAAAAAAAACTCGTAAATTTAATTAAAAAATAATTTTCTAAGCCCAAGAGAACTTGGACAATTTTATAAGTAAATGTAGATTTAGGACAAATATTTTTCTAATTATTTCATATTGGCTATTTCTAAAATAATTGATAGGGGGGGCATATTCACGTTTATTTAAATGCCATGTGCATTAAATTTAATTATATGATAAAAGTAGATTATATAAGAGATATTTCATAATATACGAGAAAGCCAAAAAGAATTTGAGGTATCAGCAATAATTTAATAATTCTAATAAAGAAAATAAAAAGAAGTTTTTTAATGATCTATAACTTCATTTTTTATTCTATTATTATATTTTATTTAGGAAAACTATATGTGTTATTTATTTTCGAGTGTATTTTCGACAATATTTGTAAAGTGAAATATTAAAAATTAGAGCATAATATAGTTAAACATACCAAATTACTTATTTAAAATTTCAATCCAAATATCTCAATTTTAGAATTCAAAAGTGTTTCATTTTTGGTATTCTCTATAAATAATTATTTTTATTACAAAATTGTTTATTGTTTTCATGTTGTTTTAGGGTTGACAATAGAGAGAAAACCAGCTGTATATGTATGCCATACACTTTAAACCTCATTGTCTAAAAGGCCACCAAATAATTACAAAATGAAATAATATTTATAAAGTATTTAGTAATATAAAAATTTTTACATATAATATCAAATTCAAATTTATTTAATTTTTAGAACAGTTTAACAATTTTATGAATAAAATATTATAAGTGGAAGATAAAATAATATGTCAGTATTAGCTTGAAAAAACATTTTCTGATTCCCGCCTTAAAAAATATATTGTTTATTGTTCTAACTCTTACGTTTATTTTTTATTCTGTTATAGCTCATTTAATTTAAATTCATCCAAAAACAGGTAAAAAAATATTTAAAAGTATTATTTGTGTGAAATGTCACAAATATCACTGCCTCAATGAAAAATTATTTTGGAACTTGCATACAGGAAAAAGATAGTGATAATGACATAAAATTTAGTATCTTGTTAAGAAATTAACTTCATTCACTCAGAATGTTTTAATGTAAATGTATAACAATATCACTTCTTTAACAATATTCATAAAAATTGTTTTATGATGAAATAAGAACTAAAAGTAACCGATGCATATAATAGAGCTTTTTTTAATATTAATTATGAGGAATCACTATGCTAACAAGTTAGATGCTAACAACATGTTTTTTTTTAAAAAAAAATACATTATATATATGCACAATTATCTTTCTCAAACACTTTATAAGATTATGAGTTATTACATAGATAATCTATAAAGATAACATTTTATATGTCGATCTGAAACAAAGTGGATGGAGTGAAGCCATCGGGATATATCTTTTTGGCTTTTATTGTTCTTAAGCATTCATACAATGAAAACACAAAAAATAAAAATATAAAAAAAATTGATGAATTTATGGCTTTTTAAAAACTTAATTCTAAAATTTACTCGTGAAATTTAATGTCTGGTGTTTTCAAAATAAAATTCTTATGAATAATGGAAAGAGTTGCATAAATGAATCTTCTTGGGGAGATTTTAAAATTTTGTATTATCTTTTTTAAAATTATTAGACTTGATGAAATTATAAGAAAGAATTTAAAGAACAAGAAAAAAATTAATTTAAGGATAAAAAAAATTCATGCACCAATAATAAATTAAATTAATATAATTTTAATGGAAAAAGTGTTAATTAAGGCCAGTTAATTGCTTGGATATTTGCTAACTAAGCTCCATGTGAAAACTCTATAATTGCTAGGATTTTTAAAAAGTGAATATAATTACGTATATCAAGTGCTTATAGCTACCTAATAAGATTGCTTTAGATGATGTTCAGGATAATAGAGCTGGAGGGATTGGAATGGTAGATGGGTAATGAACCTTGAAGCACATTAATGTAAAATATTAACAAAGCTATACTTTGATTTTCGCTTTGATCGCTTAGCAAGATTTTCGATTTGGCAATAAATTAAACAAGACGAATAGTTATCTAAAAATACTTTGCATGTAGTATGTGTGCGTGTGTATGAATAGAATGCTACCACACCTTATGATTGATATTTTGCTATGGCGATATACCAGTTATCTAAAATAGACGTCTCGCTGAAAAAGTATGCAAAGCAGTACCGAGAATTGTCCAGCAGTCATCCAAAGTAGACGAAGTGGTGTATCAAATGGGTTATCTCAGATTCATGGAATGTGTTATTTGTGGTTGAATTTGATCATGATTGTCTATAAAGATGGCAAGAAGGATTTAAATGCTATCAAAAATAATAAAAAAAATCTTTCATGAAATTAAATTTAAAATATGACTGAAAATTATGAACTCATAGTTGACTGAGGTATGAAAATATGATGGAATTTTAAAGGTGTATGTCTATTCATTATTACAAACATAAACATATGTATATATAAACCTTTATTATACCATAACTCTATAAATAACGTTAATTTCCAAAAATCAAATGAGCTAAGAAAAATAGTAGACTAGAAAAATAATGTGAGCGAAACATATGTAAACATGGTTGTTACTTTCTCAACACTGAATTCGGCTTAAAAGTCATCTCACTGGATCTTAAAATTTGAAATTTTACTTTTCCAAAATTTTTCCTAGTTTTTCTTTTAATCAGTTTCTTTTCCCCTTAAACACGTGCAAATTTTAATAACTAAAAGATTTGGATGTTCCAGAAATAATGAATGACATTTCTTTGGTAAATAAAGTGAATCGTTAACGTTAAAGCTACATTATAACGGGTATAAATGTTTTACATAAATATATGCCTCATTGATATTATACAAGTTGTTAACAAATTCTTTTAATGAAAATTGTTAATATTTGCACCCATGCAAGTTTTAAAAATATCCTTTAATACAATGGTTATATATAAAGGAACTACATTAGATTTTATAAAAGTTTAATGCTTCTCATGAGGTTTCATAGATTTTTTAGAATTAATCAATAGAGTTGTGTATTGAATATGTCAAAAAATATTTAATTGAAAGAGAAAATGACTTGAACTCTTTTTAAACAATGATAATAATATAAAATGTATAGAAAGCTCATTATTTTTAATAAATAATAGAATTTATTTAAAAAATATGACTTGTTTTATATTCTAAAAGGTTTTGCATGTCACTTTTATTTTGTGAGCGGTAAGTTTACGATCTATACTTTAATAAATAATGGCATATCTTAAAAACATTTAATTATGAACTTAAACTTTATATCCACCTTAATTAATTACTTTGATGAACTGCTTAATGACCAGAGGCTGTTGTCTTAAAATGTTTTCAGAAAAGGTGTTTCAAACATCGTGAGCATTATTCAAGTGTCTCAATAAAAATCTCACGCTCCCACTGCCACCGAGGTACATGCAGAAGAAAAAGTGAATCACCCATCTCTGTCTTTGGGTATTTCAATAAGTGGCTGGGCTCAAACCCAGAATCTTCCACTCACAATAGAGATGTCCTATCACAAGCCGATCATAAGCCGCGATTATTTAATTTGATCACCTATGAACTTAAAACAGTTTTAAGGGATAATATTATTCTACTTCCAAATTGTGCCTTATGGGAGGTTATCTTATAAAAATATTTTAGGGCATGTGTCACCCCAAATTAATTAAAACAGCTACACAATAGCTAATAATAATTAAAACATCTACATTATCTATATTTCGCAAACGTATACCTTCAAATGAAAAACATTAAATGTATTGACAGTAGTCATTAAAATTAAAACGAAAATCTGAAACTAACAATACTTAAAGGAAAGCAAATAATCTATCAAAGACATCTTACATATCTTAAAATATCTGTATTTTTAATTTGACATATTAAATGATATACATATAGTTGCCTTTTATTGAAATTATAAATAAAGTAATACATTAAAATAAAGTTAAATTTTATGTTAACCAAATACACTAGAACTACAGTTATTTAAATTGATTTGGAGTTAACGCCATTCAGATGATCAAACATTCAATTTATCGGTGGGGTTTTTTTTTCAAAAAAGGGTCTATTTTAGCTAATCATTGTATGTTGAAAATAGGAAAAAAAAAATGTGTAATTTAAAGAAAAAGATTTTAATAAAAAAGCAACGCTTTTACATATTCAAGTACTTACAAGTGCTGTACATTAACACAGTAGTTATTTACAGTTCTATAAATGAAAGCTACTGCCTGTTGAATATCTCAGCCATAGTAATCTGTTTGACTACCTTCATCCGTTTTTGGGCAGCCAAGTCCCGCACTCGGTTGATAGTGAGAATTTGAATGTGATAACATTAGAGATCAAGCCCATCCACTTCAAAGGAGTTTCAAAGTTTCGAAATGTTTCCCAAGCTGATGGTCCCGCGTCTAATCAAAGTGGACATGAAATCATCTTCTTTCTCGACACTTTCAACCACAAGCCCCTAAATCAAATGGAAAGTTTATTTTACATTGCCAATCGAATCGAATCGTTTGCTAAATGGAGGAGGCCCTCAAAGAAGTTATTGCCCCGGACTCCAATTAAGCTAAAACGGGCCTGCTTTCAATAAGTTGATCATCAATTGCAATATGAAATTCAGTATGTCTGACTCATAATCCATTTTCGGATGTCTTCAGCACTAACTTATGAACAGCATTTAAAAAAAATGTTTAAATGTTCTCCAGAAACATTATTTTGAAAAGTTTAATAAAACTTTCAGGATAATGTTTCTGGACTCATCAATTGGCACATCATTCTCATCTTCACCTTCTCTTACATTTCCCTTTTCTCGTTTTCCTTTCTTCTTCAATCTAATTTATTTTTTTTAAATTTCTGAAAGAGAGAGATATGGATAATGAGTGATTCAACTGTAATTGATTTAAATCCTACGTATATTAAATATAAAATCATACAGTATTAATATATACTTTTAGTTTTACATTTAAAAAATAATGATAAAACTATATTTTGAATATATATGATTATTTAACAACCAAAAAAATTTTAAATTATTTTTATGTTTTATAAATAATATATTAACATATATTATTAATGAAATGAGATTCACCGTTTGCTTAATTTCCTATATATATATATATATATATATATATATATATATATAACTAAAATTAATTTTCTAATGCCACTATTAATCAAAATAATAATTGTAATAAACTGAATTTGTATACACAAAGGCTAAAACTACGAGCATGCCAACTTTCATGGTTATTGTATAATATTTTTAGTGGGTATATGATATTTAAAAACTTCTTAATACCTTGTTTTTTTTTAATTAATATTCTAATAACCTATATTACTAATGAAATGCGTTTTAAAATGACGTATTTCTTCATAATTTTGCGCACTTGAAAACTTCACCTGGAAAAAAATCTCATAAAAAAAATTTAAAAAAAATAATAAACTTTTCTCGTAGACTTTTCTCATTTGACCCAAGTGCAAGATTTTGGCATAACTATTATTTGCCTCAAATATTCAAACTTAGATGTTTGATGCAATTAATTGATGCTGCCATCTACTGGGCAGAATGAAAGTTAATTTGTTTAGACAGTAATCGTATCTTCTTTTATCGAAATATTTTATATTATGTAAAAACTCGGTAATTAGAATCTTTTCCAAAATATTAAACATTTTAAAATTTAAAATATGATTTTATTATACATATATATATATATATATATATATATATATATATATATATATATATATATATATATATATATATATATATATATATATATATATATATATATATATATATATATATATATATATATATATATATATATAACTTCTCATGATTGAAACTATCGGAAAATTATAAAATAGAAATTAAAATTAAATCAATTAAAATGTAGATAATAATTCCAATTATATAATTTATTGTTACCTAAAATAAAAAAATTATTTCTTCTCTTTAAAGTTTTATACTGTTTAATTTTGGATCTTATATTGAATAAATAAAATTGTAAAATCACTGTAACTAATGATGTATGAGTAAAAATTTAAGTACATTGAATAGTATCAAGCAAATTATCTCATTTTGAATTCAACTTGAAATAAGTCAGTTTTTTTTTTTTAAGCACACCAAATTCCTTAAAAAATTTATTTCTACCCTCTATTAAACTAATAATTGCTTATTAGAATGTTGTCAGAATTCTTTTCCCTGAGAAAAAGTTATGTAATAATGGAATTAATAATACTTCATTATATAAAACTTAGAAGAATTACTTTTAAAATTTATAATTTATATCGCCACTAAAACTTCAACAAGAATTACATAATAGCGTATAATTCATAGCTGAAAAAATACTTATTGGAAAAAAGTAATAATTTTTACGACTCTTCTTTCATCTGGCAGCATAAAATAGATAATTTATTTAAAACTAATATTTTCTATATTAATTAATATGTTCTTTTATTAAATATTATCTTTTACTAATATTTTCTTAATTATTTATTTAATAATTTTGAATTTTTATATTATGAGCCAAATTAAACCGGAATACGGAACATAAACTTCAAGCATATAAGGTGTTCAAACAATATACTGTAGATTGTTAAACTGTACTATACACTCTTCTTTTTCTCATTTGGGATTTTGATTTATCACAAAAAAATCTCTAATAGACATCTTTAAAAGTCTATCTTTACTATGAATTAAATTTTGAGTTGCTTAAATGGATATGTACTTAAATAAGAAACAATAATAATACTATATGAAATACAATCTTTAAATGTTTTAATTTTATGCAAAAAATGATCAATGAACATAAGAATTTACATGGCTCATTTGGCAGATTAAAAATTTCTATTGTATCTGTATCAGAAAAAATATTCGGACTTGCAAGACTACGTATAAAATAACTTAAGTAAGACACGTTTAGGATAATATAAAACATTACAATGTCTTTTTGCTACTAAATGAAGTTGAAGTTAACAATTGCATTTAGACAATATATTAATATGATATTTAATCATCATTATTAATAAAAGCATTTAATATAGTAAATATATCCATAATTCAATCATTTCAAATGTTAATACAATAATCAAAAATAAACTGATTATTCACTTTCTGTGAAATATCTATTGAACAAAGTAAAACAGAAAAAGCAAGAATAAGAAATTTCAATGTTAGTAGAAAATAAATAAAAAATATTTGTGTTAATTGAAAAACCAATCGAAAATTTAATGGATTCTAAAGACTCGAACATGCTTTTGAATAGATGTAGTTATAAATTTATTCTAATTTTAAAATAAATATTTTATAATGTGTAATCCAACTTTTAACCTATGAAAATAATATATCTCAAAATCTTATTTTAATGAATTAAGTTATCTATTGAATATATTTTATGGTTAGTATGCAACTTAAATTATTAAATTATCGTATTCTCTATAATGTCGATAAAAATCACACAAAAAATCCAGTAACTTCTGTTTTAAGAACTAGCTTTCTGTATAAATTCTAACACACATACATTTATTATATTCTTAAACATGTCATTAATACACTCACTGGTCAATGATTTGGGTGTCCAAAATAAATACTACATTAGATTAACTTTTGCATGGATAACAACTCTTATTTTTTTGGGAATTGAATCTATATCCATCTGTAGTGCATTCATATCTACACTCTAAAAAAAAGCACTGAAAGTTTACAGCAAACTGTTCTGACGTTTTGGGCGCCAGTATAATATGCTGTAAATTTTACAGCATATTCGTAAAACTTTTACAATTCTTTTACTGTAATTTTTACAACAGTTTTCACTGTAATTTTACAGCCCTTCTCACAGTAATTTTTACAGCACTTTTTACTGAAATTTTTACAGCACCTTTTATTGTTATTTTTACAGCACTTTTTATTGTTAATTTTACAGCACATTTTACTATGCATTTTGCTGCATATTCTACAAATCTTATTGCAATAGTTATTTACAGCTATCATCATGTTTTGTAAAGATAACAGTCGAGTATAAATCAATTTTGAATATACAACTGCTAATTTCCTCATTATGGGCCAGCTATTATTAAGCAATTTTTTATACAATATACAAAGCATAAAAACGTAACTTATGTTATATTGCAGAAGATGTCATTTTTCAGAACATTTTGTAATCAATAATTTAACTTTCAATACCTAAAGAAATTATTTAGCTTTCTTACCTCACAATCATAACTTTAACAAAAGGTTGAATTTTTTTATTACATATTTTTTTAAAAAAATTAAAAAATAACAGTTATATTGAATAAGATACAAAGCTAAGCATAAAATTGATTTTTGATATATCTGTGATTCTACAGATTTAGGATAAAAATATATAAATCTTATAAAACATTCCATTTTACTAAAAATACTAAAGGGGAATTAGTTAATAATATAGTATTTTAATTATACTGTAAAGACAATTAAAGTTTTCATTTTGATATTGTTTAAAGTAATTGATTTTTTCCATTATATTAAAAGCAAATAAAGATTCTGAGGAAAAAAAGCAATATAGTTGACAATGCTCAAATAATTGTAAAGAATTTTTTTATTTACATTTTAATAATGACAGCCATTTAAAGTTGTATAAATTATTTAAAAGTGATAAAAACACGTGCTTGGATTCCATCCTTGACATATTTTTAGATTTCGTTCCCCGAGAGTGATTAAAGTTGAACAAGCACCTGTGCTTAGTTTTTATGGTTAAGAGATGTGTAGATGTTATAAATATTAATCACTCATATGACGAACCAGTGTCTTTTTAAATTATTTATTACAGCAACAGACAAACGTAACAAAGGATATGGGGATTAATTCCCGCTTTAGAATCATAACCGTTCTCCTCAATTTCCAAACTAAATCTGCTTTGTTCCGAGCAATATCACGTGACGTGCGCGCATGCGCGAACAACCTAAAAAAAAATTAAAAAAAAAAAAAATCAGACATATGAATAACTAATTTTAAATTTCAAGAGCTGAGTATTTCAGAGGAAAAGTTGCTTAAGAGTTCAATCAAATCTTAAAAACTTTTTATTGTTTTATATAATTGATTGAATTTCCCTAAAATATACTTCTTTTAATAGTTAACAAGTGGTTGTTACATTCATGCAATCGCACTCATTTTGATGATAAAAATTATTTCAAGGAATTTTAGCAATTTCATGATAAGAATTTTTTGTAAAGAAGGTATTACTTCTTATGAAGATGATAAAATCCTTACTTCAATTAAATCATTCTAACTGATGTTTTCTATCTCGAAAAACTAATTTTTAATTGATTTAATTAAAAGAGAATTTGTTTTATAAGGATTCATTTATGTTATCGAAAACTATATCCTCTGAGAAGCAAATTATGACATTTCCAATGGGAACTGTGAGTTAAAAATTTTTAGAAATAAAGTGTAAAACATTAAATTTATGCCCACCTTTTAAAGATAACATACAAAAACCAATTTTAAGTTAAAAAAATTAATTTTATAGAAAATATGGAAACATTTTTTTACTTACATATATACACAATTTAAAATTATTTCCTTCGAAAAAAAATAAAATGCTATAATGTGTCAAAGTAACAATAATTTACGAAATAATATTTTATAAAACTTTTGCTTAAAACTGAATTTCTATAACTCGTAAATAGTTACCTCAAAAGTGAAATCAAAGTTGTCTTAGAGTGAGTTCAAAGTTGTATTTCCCTCTAAGAAAACTTTAATTTCAATAAGAAATTACATGAAATAGTGCAAAATTCGGACATATAAAAAAAAATTTGCTGTTCATTATGTCTGCATATTTACGGCATTATATACGCACTTAGAGATAAATAAAGGAGAATACAATTGAAGTTGTATAAAAAAAGATATATTTAACTAAAATAATTTATTTAGATTTTCTTAGAATTTTATACATTCATATGATTCATTTTAAATGGAATGTTAGCAGAGTAAACAGTATTTGAAGAGGTCAATAAATGTAACAACAAATTTTTGCTTTTGAATTAAAACATTTCAAACCTTATGAAATATATAAATAATATATACCACAAATTAATAAACATGGCATGCAAGTATGGTATGCATTAATAAACAAGTCTATAATATCTACTGCATCCTAAAAAGATGTGGAAATCTAAAACCAATAAGCAAATTCCTGATTAACTTATTTATGATTAATTTTTGTATTCATTTCTAAATTTCTTATTTATAATTTACTAAGCGTTAATTTTTAAAATAAAGCTTTAAATACTTTATTTCT
This sequence comes from Latrodectus elegans, assembly GCA_030067965.1. Lineage (NCBI taxonomy): Eukaryota > Metazoa > Arthropoda > Arachnida > Araneae > Theridiidae > Latrodectus > Latrodectus elegans. The sequence continues at coordinate 63,050,517 of CM057809.1, forward strand.
ATACTTCTAAATATTTTTTCAAGTCTTCTCCAGAATATGCAGATAAAAGAACAATACAGGCTACAACATCTTCTTTTCCATCCAATTCTTCAATGGTTGTATTTTACACCCTCCAGGAGGAGAAGTTTTTCAGAAATTAACAATTCTTTTAATTTTGTTAGCTGATGCAAACCTAAGTCTTTCATTTAAATCCATAGCAGTTAAACACTTAAAATGGTCCAAAATGTGCTTTAAAAATAAGCAAGACCATCTTTCTTTTAATGTGGAAATATCACTAGGTCTGTTAGTGTCTTTTCTTTGAAACGGAAGACTCATATTAATTTTACAACCTCTTCAATCAAAACAAACAAACAAACAAAAAACAAAAAGAAGCAAAAAAAAAAATAATAAAACTACATTTTGGCTTCTTGTCGGAAGTCAAAATGAAGGAAAAATAGAAAACATTTAAAAATGCACGTGTTTACAAAATCTCTCTCTCTGAATACCTATTCCAGCTTTCAAATATGGCTGAAGTTGATATGAAGAGGCTTTACTCTGAATAATCTTACTACTTAAAGTTATTTGTGATTATTCTATTTTTAAAACTTTCTTTACAAATCAAACACATTTTTCATAAATTCTTATTTTCCCAAAACATAGAAATATGTAACATTTTTTTTTAAAGTGTGACTATTTGGAAGTATGTATTTAATGTGCACAGTAGTATTAGAAAAATCTTGAGCACAATATATTTCAAATATGTTAAGCAAGAACAAATTACAAAATTTTCTCTCGTGTATTTGTTTCTTAATTATAATTTTAAATTAGCTTTGCTTTTTATGAATTTCAGATTCCTTCATTAACATGTAAATAAATCATAAATAACACTACAAAGTTTGCAATTTTTTAATAAAATAAGGTAAAATTTGCTGTAACAATGTAATTTTTTACAAAAAAAAATGTGTTGCCTGAAATTTTGGTTTATAAATATCAAAAACCAACAAAGTTTCCTAAACAGGCTTTTAATTAATATTCTAATTAGTAATATAAATTTTAAAAATTAATCATGGTTATAAAATAATAAACTTCGCATTTTCTAAATAAATGACCTTAATTCGAATAGTACTTTCTAATATTTATTTAAAAAAGGAATATTTCTTATATATTTGTTATAAAATAATGATTTTAAAAAATAGTTATTTTAAAAAAGCGTTATATTTTTTAATGAAATACCTTTTTACATTTCCTGCAAATTCTAAACACGAGACCATTTATTCCAATAAATATCATTATTTGTAATATTATTTTATTAAAAGAATTTACAAACATTTATGCCCCAAAAAATGATTATTTTAATGCATGTTACAAAATGGAGTTGAATTAATGATCATATTTAGAATGCAATTTAATGATCTGTATTAAAAAATAAAAATAAATATTTTTTAATAAAACTCTAATCAAAAAAATTATTATTATATATATATATATATATATATATATATATATATATATATATATATATATATATATATATATATATATATATATATATATATATATATATATATATATATATATATATATAAAGATTATAACAATAGATGATTATTGATTATTCATTTTTAATTTTTAAAGAAATATAGCTAATCAATTTTATAAGAATGGAAGAACTTAAATACAACTTTAATTTCGTCAAAAATTTGATAATTAAAATACTAATCAATTATGTAATCAAACTATCATAAAATACTTTAAATATTAATAAAAAAGTAAGTAAGACAATATTGACACTGAATTGATACTAGTGAATATGATCATTTGTAAATTCAGTTTAGAATTGTTTGAAATGTTCAGTCAAATTTATACAGAATTTATATACATCAAAGTTAGCTAACAACTTGCATAATAAACAATATGAAAAGTATACGTTACCTTATATTTGGTGATTAAATTTTAATAGAAATTCAACTAAAGGAACAATTATTCTCAAAACATCACCAACTTCACTAAGCAAAAAGAAGCGCTATTTGCCCTTGTTAAATTAATTTAATTCATTTGTCATAGGAACAAAAGAAACTTTTGTCCTGTCAATTCAATGGGCATGCTTAATAACAAACGATTTTCTGTGGCTGATTTTTACAGTAAAATTTACTGTAATCATTAGTGTTTCTATGACAGCTATTTAAATAACAGTAGTTTTTACTGTATTTCTCCCGTTTTTTTTTTTTTTTTTTTTTTTTTTTTTAAAGTGTAGAGAATACTTTGCATTAGCTAGGCAGTTTTTTAGATCTTGTGAAGAAGTGGAAGAAGAAAATAATGATGGATGTCTCTTTTCATAAAATCTCACACATGAGGTTCGGGCTCTCAACAGGATAGGACTATAAATTAACCTGATCTGCAATGAATCAATTTTGAAAACTACTCGCCGATGCATTATCGTCCTTAAAATATGCGTCCTCATCCGAGAAACAATGTAACATTGCAGGGTACACTTAATCTGCCATTATATCTAGGTATCTCATGGCTATTTGCTTACTTTCCAGAAACATCAGGGCAACATTCTCTTGCCAGAAGAACGTCCATCTATGATATTCTCACTAGAACCTTGAATAGTGTGAATTCAAGAGATTTTTATTTATTTCATAGTTTTCAGACAGTAGTGTCTTGTCTTTAATTCAAATAGCGATTCCTAATACTTATATTTTGACACACTTTTAAAACATACCTAATATTAAAATTAAGTACGAAATCATACAAAAATAATTTATTTTTAAAACTATGTGTGATTTTTATATAATTACACTCAAAAACATAACTCTAATAAGTTAAATTTATTTTCTTTGTTTTTGGATTACTATTAAATCTAATTAATCATTATTATCTATTTTTGTTAGCATTTAACCATAATCAATGCATGTTCTCAATATTAAAATGAATTTAAAAAAATTTTAATTATTAGTAGTATAGTATTCATAAGAATGTATATTTTCTTGATATATACATACTAATAGAGTAATTGTCGTATGATACTTCTAAAAGTATAAGAAATTACTTATTTACATAAAGTGAATAATTCAAAGAATGTTACTTATAAAAAGTCACGCTTGCATTTTCAAAAAAATAACCAATTTAGGATTGAATAAAATAATATGAGTAAATAATTTTAGTAGTTTCACTTCCTTTCTTATTTCTTTTGCGATTTAAGTTTTCTTAACGTTTCATTTTTTTCATTGCGCAACCTAAATTTTATAACAGAAGGAATGGAATTTGAAATTTTATCGCATTTTTAAATATTTATTTAAAAAATATTATTACATTGATATAATCATTTTTAACAAATTTTGGGTTGTATTTATTTATTTAAAGTTAAAATAAGCATTTTGTCCCACAGAAACGTAAAATTCATAATTTTTACAATTTTATGCTTATTTTATGTAATTATATAAGTATGAAGTATGCTTATTTTAATTTGAACTAATGATTTTAATATTTTGTAGTAGTTTAGAAACCAAATGAATTATAAAATTTCTCTATTTGTATATTTATTTGAGAACGAGTAATAAGTTTAAAGATTCATAAAATTCCAAAGAGATATGCAGATCAAATAATAGATGGCAGCACTATATATTGTTTCATGTTGAAAATTTTAGTTATAGAGTAATAAGAAAAATGTTTAAATTTCTGTACAGTATCTTATCAAATTTTTAAATACGCATTACACTGTTCAATAAAATATCTATTCAAAAGATTTGATACTTTTTAATTAAAAAATTGGATTTGATACAGCTAACACCAATTTCACTTTTTATTCAATTTTACTAACACCAATTTCAGAATTTAGAAAATACAGCATGTGATATATTGAAACAAAGTTTAAAAATATTCTATAGATCGCTTTTTAGTTCAGTGAATAAAAATTTTATCAAATTATCATTAATTAGATATTTTCACTGTTACACTTTATTACACAACACTAAGAAAATCAAAATTTCATAAATTGAAGAAATATGATTCCTTAAATAAATATTTTTATTATTCTCCTTATTGGAATATTTTGAAGAGGTTATTTCCATTATTATAATATTTTTAAATACCTTCGATTTCCAGAGAAAACAAATTATAGCGATAACGTAATTTTCAGTGAACAAAAATGTGTAAGACATCTTAATTTTCTATGAATTTAGCTGCTGATTAACTTTTTTTTTCCAAATTTGAAAATTTCTAACGGTTTTGTTTCATTTTCAGATAAAGAAGATTGCACAATCCATAAATTAAAGAATTTGAAGAGCGACACTTCATTTAACCTTCCTCAAAGTAGAAGACTTGAAATAATTAAGCAAAAAAATATTTTAGACGAGGCAACAGAATTAATTTACCGTTGTGTCTACATTATTATAATTAATGTTTAAAAATACGCCGAACTTGTCTATCCTTTAGAATCTAAAATACTTAATATTTGGAAAAGAATATTCAAAATATCCAATAAAATTTGTTATTGGTGTATTGATATGAAATTTTAAGATCACAAAATGCTATGAATATTTGTGTAATTTTTCTACTAATAAAGAATTAGAAATGCTTAAAAGAACTAGAGAAAATGTTATGCTTCAAAAAAAAACTAAAGAATTATGAAAGACTCAATGCTTATTTCAACAAATTTATCTATTCAAATAATTAGTAGCTTGCTACTGATATATTTCGTTGAATGTCAACTTTGTACACTTCAGTTAAGTTTAAAAATTTATAGAAAATAATAAAGTATAGGTTTTACTATAAATTATTCATAAGCAAAATAAAACTTGCATAAAATACAAAATTCATATGGATATGTCAAACTGAAGAAGATTGTTAATTTGTTACTTCTTTAAACACATTTAACATCAATTTACAATTAGTATGAAATTACTTGAGCCAAAAGTTATAGTACCAAATATAAAAAGATAACTATTTTCAAATTTTAAAGCAGCTCATTTTATGAAATATAACTGGTCTCATAATTTTCTCTAAATGTTAGTTTAGTTCCTTCAAGCAAATCTTTTTAACTCATTCATTTTATTAAAAACTTTTTTTTTAATTTAGACAATGAATGAAATAAAATTACATTCGACAATGAAGTTACAATGAAGTTTCTAATGACTTTCGTATTTTGAAAATGGAATTATTCCATCATTTAAATGAAATTTCATATGCCCTTTTATATCGTTTGTAAGAACCGTTGACTTCAAATAATCAGAAAATTATAGATAATGCTAAAATTTCGGAAAAAATCACTCAGCAGCTTAATTTATGTTTATTTCAAAATGAATAAAAAAATATCGTAAAATACTGTTTTAAATTATTTTTAGCAAATATTCTAAAATTAATTATATTTAATATTCTTATTGTGATTTAATTAAAATATATTCCTTTTAAAGTTCAATTTTCGTCAAAATAAAGAAATTTTTAATTAAAAAATTAAAACGAAAATGACAGAAAAAACTTTATATGGTTTTATTTTCATATATAATATAATGAAATCAGTGATATATAAAAATATGATTTGTGTAAGTTAAAAGATAAAGTGGTCTGTAGTGATATTTAAAGTTATTCAAATTATACAAATAAATTTATTTCTTCTAAAATAATTTATACTGGAGTTACATTAATAATGTATAAAAAAACGATCAACCACTGATTTTTAAATTGAAAATTAGTAGATTCATGAGTTTTTGAACTATTATTTCTTGCATTTCTTATCGTTTAAAGTATTTTTTTAAGAATAAAGATCTTACAATTTTGATGGTTTCACAAATCAGCCCTTCTGTTAATGTCGATCATTATTTTTTAATCTATTAATAGACCTTAAGAAAAGATTGATTCTTAAATTCCAAAAACTGAAACCATTCATGAGAAAGCGGATGTCTTTTCCAGTAATAAAGCAAAATTGAATTTCACAAACTGTGTTACTAGAAAAATTATACAAATGAAAAATTATAATTACAAATCTGTTTTATTTTTAAAAATCACTTCTCTCAAATTTTGAATTTTAAAAACAATCATGTGCTATGGAAAGTTAACTAAATTCATGGAACATGATTTATTCAAAAACAATGAATATAAAGGAATAAATGGATGATGGAAATTTAAAGTGAAAATTTGAATTAAAAATCTCAAAAGAAAAAAGAAACAAGTTTCTGCTGTTTTCTTTCATGCTTACTGAAATGTTAAAAAAAAATATGTGTTTCACTATATATCTTTCAGTTTTTGTTATTATTACAAAATATTACACGATATCAGATATTATGTATTATAGTTCATGGTCAGTCAATTTACTTTAAAAAACATTATACATTTCTAAATTGAAAAGACTAAGCATAAATTTACTCGAACAGCTTTTTTTCCTTAAATATTTATTACTAATAAGACAAAACAATTATTATTCCGTATTTCTTTCATATTATATCAAAGTCCATTTTCTTTGGAATGTTTCATAGCTTGTCATCTGTGCCCTTATACAAAGAAAATTATCTCTGAAACAAAAAATAAATAAATTTTCTAAGTAATTATAAGTTTAAAATAAAGAATTTAAATCTTAGCCTTAGAAAACTTTAAAATGAAAAATATTTAAATTTGCCATAAAATTTAAATCATATGCTGAAAAATAGCATAGATTGACATAAACTAAATTTAAAATGTCTATTTATTTTGCAAATGTTTCAGTTTAAAAGCTAAGCTTGAAAATCACATTTTATAAAATTTTATTTACACTCAGTATGTATTGTTTTATGTATGAGAATGATACTTACTCTTTAAATTAACAAAAATTAGTTTCATTGATCTCCACAAACGAGTTCACCTATTAAAATAAAAATGAAAATAAATTTTCGTAGAAATATTCAAGTATCTCATATTGTTAATAAAATAAAAAAATAATAAATAAATAAAAATAATAATAAAAATAAACTTTCTCGACATATTTCAAATTAATACTAAAAAGTTACACACACACACATATATGTGTGTGTGTGTGTAAAATTCTTTATTATAAAATTTTGTTGGCTAAATATATATATATTAATATGTTTATTTTAAAATTACTAATTCTATTTAAAAGTATACGGATATTCTGTTGATATACATACGACAAACACTTAGAAGAAACTAAAAAAAATTATATTCATAAAATATATAAGTTTTATAATCTAATCACCTCAAAAATTAGAAAATTTCTATTTTTATATACCTTCAAAGAAGTAAATTAACACTACGAAAAATATCCTGATTTTTAAAATTATTCTTGCAAATTAATTATGTATATTGAGTAAAATATTTTGCTAGTTTAATAAAAAAATAGCGAGATAAGAGCTTACCATTCATAAAAAAATATTTATCGTTATCACTTTTAAAATACTTCCACACAAAACATATTAATATAAAGTTCAGTTTGTAAACATGTTGTAAATAACAACATGATGTAAATCAATTTTATGACAGAAATTAGTCTAAAACTTTTTTTTATTTGTTTGAACATTAGAATGATAAAAAAAAGAGAAAAAACACATATGCTTCACTGTGCACAATAATAATAAATCATTATAGCATCACAACATTTACACGTAATTTACTTAAATTATTGAGAGTAAATGCTTAAGAAAATCATTATGTGTTATTGTATGTAACAAAATTATCATTAAAAAAAATTAGCCATTTTTTACCCTTCCAGATTGAATACAACATTCTCTTATTATGCACTGAGGATCAGATGTACAGAATGTTAAAAATAATTAGTAAAAAACTCATATTCAAAGTAATTTTAATTTTTGACTCCTGTAAGCTTATTTTGTAACTCTTAATCAATTTAATGGACATCTATGTTTTTTAAAACAAATATATTGATTGGAATATTCTTGTAACTGTTATAAACACTACATAATTTTCCATTTCTTTTATTATTTAATTAAATACACCTAGTAATTTAAGCGTGCAGAATAAACATTTTATATATATATATATATATATATATATATATATATATATATATATATATATATATATATATATATATATATATATATATATATATATATATATATATATATATATATATATATATATATATATATATATATATAATCAGAAGCAAAAATAAAATATATAAATAATTCTAAATGTTTACTTTTTTAATTATCTGCACAAATTCAATTAATTTCACTAGAAATTATAATTATGGTATCAAATGTAATGCAATTTCATTGTCATTAAAATTAGTTAAAATGTTATTTTTCTAAAAGTATACATAATAAATATTCTATTAAACATAGTTACCTGCTTCTTGTTTAGCCTTCAGCCATACATCCGAGAATGACCCATCAGACTTTAAGATTTTTTCAAATTCAATATGTCGAAAGAATTCTAATCTATGACTGCAATTAAATTCGAGCAGCTTTTAATTCAAACGTTAAATTAATTCATATTATTAAGAATACTCATTATCACTCATTTATATAAAATAATCGAAATTTTATAAAAATACACTTACAAATCTGGATAATCGAAATGACCTGTTGGTACCGGAAATAATGCTTCGTATGTTCGGCCATCCCCAGAACCATGAATGGCGTAACTATTGAACAGATTTACGTTAGGAGGAAAGTATGAGTTAGGGATTTTTGCAATTCCCTCCCATTTGTCCCCATTTATGGTGGCATTATATTCTACAGGCAAACACATCTGTAATATAAGCAAACATAATCACAATATTGAAAAGTTGGTTTAAAATGATAGCATACGCAAAACGAACAGATATTTCTGAGTATATATTTTCTATAAAGAACAGGTAGAAAATACTATTGATTTCAGTGTAAAAGATTTTGGAATCACTGATTTGAATTTATTGAAAATATTCAGTACCTTACATCTTTCATATTTATTTACGTATATAAAAATATTTGCAATCAAATTCAGTAGTCATATTGATATGGGGTTCTGTTGATATTTATTTCATTGTCTTTCAATTTTACCTGTTATTCAAAGGAGAGTAATATCTCAGTTTTGCTGTTAGAATATTACTCTTAGGAGTTATTTTCTGAGAAAACAATTTGAATGCAGGTAGTATTTGTCTTACAGAAAGCCCGCGAAAAAGTTGAAAACTTTCCTGTTTGTCATAAAAAGTTGAAACTCCTCCATGGCAAATTCAATAGCCCTGCTAGTAATTATTTAAATGATAAATCATTTAAATAATTACTAGCAGTTTAAATCAATCATCTAATGTATTTTGATAGTTTCAATCCCTGTATCAAAGATCATTTATTTTTTTAGCTTTCAAAGCTTTGATCCTTCAAATTTGATCCAACTACCAGCTTATGGTTAAAAAATCTTAAAAAAATTCATTAATTTTTATATTTTACCAATACAGAAAGTCTTACAGACCGCACCCACATAAGATGAAAAACTTAGTCTCTTTTTACTTTTGAATTCTTTAGCAATAATGTATCATTTCGTGTTTAAATTTCTTAAAAATACTTACAGCACTCCTACAATCAATGCGAGTTTTCTTAAACGCATCGACTTTACTACTTTTATTTTTGAGGAGTTTAATTTTAGAGAGTTAAGTGAATAAAAATATTTTTTGCGTATATTTCCGCTAAAAAATTCCACGTCATTGTTTTAGGGATGATTTGGGATGTGATTGTAATAATAAACGCGGAGATGTCTTTCTTTGTTTAAGAAAATTAATTACACCCGTGCCAATGGGGAGATTCGAATTAGATAAGAAAAACCATTCGCTAATTTTAAAAAAATTAATAAGTCAATTATATGATCTGTGAAACAGTTTTAACTTCGGTTGTAAAAAGAAACCTATCCACTGTGTTGTGTTACACTGCATGCAAATAAAAGTTTCAGGAAAAAGAAACTTTTTTTAATAAAGCAGGATTGGAAGAAAACGTTAATGATGGGCAAATTCATTCTTGAATCTTTTTCTGATTGTATGAACACATACAGACAAAACCATAATGCAGTATACGATTTCATGCAGCGTATGAAGCATGAAATAGAAAAAACGTCATAAAACGATTTCTTACTTGAAATCTATTAATATAGTAGTGTTTATTACTCACACATTTTTGTTTATATTTAAATTTTATTCCCTTTACCATATTCAGATAAATAAACTTAATTTATCTTTCACTTATTTAAATTTTGAAATAGAAAAATAAGTATTTTAAATTTTATACATATTAGAAAATATGATTAATTTCAATATTAGTTTATTTGTACATTTTATAGCAGATATTTTATTTAATATTCTAATCTAAGTATTGTACAGAAAATATTATATTTATAGAAGTTCGCAATTATTCATGAAATATGATTATGTGTCATAACTTCTTTACAAATGTTTAAAATTATACTTCAGTAATGATATAATTATACTTCCATAGATGTATGCTTCATTAGATTATAATTAAAATCATAATAATATACTTATTATTTAAATATCAGTTTTCTTTTGCTTATGTAAAAAATTTCTTGATTAATCAAAATTAAAATTACTTTAAAATTCGGTTATTTTTCAAGTTGTTGTTTTATTTTGATTATTGTGGGTATACAATTCTAACACAAACAATAACAAAACTTATATACCTAATGAATATTTCTCTTAAAAATAAATTAAAAATATTGCTAACAATCCACACATTTTAATTTATTCATGTATACTTACTTTTATTGCATTTTTTCTTCCAGCTAAGAGAAGAAATAAATGTTGTCCATGCCTAAAAATATTACATAACTATTTACATTCAGTGATGTAAGCATATTAACATTTTTGTTTTGTACTATGTTTAACATTTATCACATTTTCATCTTACAAAAGAGTATTATTACAATACATAATGATATAGTGAAGTTTATATTATAAAATGAAAAGAGAGAAATCACACAGACACAGAAAACAAAAATTCACTTAAATATTAAAAAGAATGTATAAATAAATTTTTCTTGCTACAATGTAATTACAGTTTATTACAGCTAGTTAATGATTTTAGTGCCTAATTTTGTAACTTTGGAATGAATTACTTAAAGAGAAACTAACTTAAAAATTTTTAAATTAATATATTTCTTTTTCTATTAAGATGTTATCAAAGTAAAACACATTTTTCAAGAAATTTGCCGAGTAACTGAAATGGATGCAAATAAAAGAAAGCCTTTTTTTAGTTTATAGAGCTATTAAAACACAAACATTTCTACCCTAAATTCAATCAGTAAAGTAAACTAAATAAGAAAGTTATCAATTGAATTTTTATTACTTTAATAACAGTTAAATCGAAATTTATTAAGTTTATTTTATTTCAATAAACATGAACACAGTGTTATATATATATATATATATATATATATATATATATATATATATATATATATATATATATTGATTTTGATGACTTACGGGGAAAACTCTACTTCTAGATAACTCTCATCTTTGCCAAGAAAAAATGCTTCTACAACTGAAAAGAAAAATTAAATTCTACAATTAAACTTTTATATGTATTTTCACTAGTTATAGATTCCAAATGCTTACTTTAATATGTCAATAATTGTAAAGATTACCAGCGAATATAAGATCTCTAAATTCTAAAATTTCTGTGTTCTGCAGTGTTAATTTGGATGAATATATACAGTTAAAAGCTTAACGCAACTATAATTTGAATACTTTGAGGAAATAACTGTAATTTGTTTCAAAAGGCTAAATTAAGGTTACTTCCTGAAACTTTATTTAAATAAGGTTTAATAAAATTACAGTTAATTTAACTCTTATTAGACAAACAACTTGAAAGGCGTCAACTTACAACAAAATACAGCGCTGCTGAATAGTTAAACTTCTGCATTTAGTAACAAACATCAGATTAAATTTTCCTAAAATAGTAAATTCTAGAAACTTCGACATTTTAACTTTGAATATGTAACTAAACTATTCACTCAATTAGAATTTAAATATAGATCCTCTATGTACCGTATTCAAGAGATTAATCCTCCTTAGGAATAGCTTTTATTCATGATTGCTATTTTCCTCTCTCTCTCTCTCTCTCTCTCTCATTGTCTTAATATATTAATCTCAAAAGTTTGCCCGCTGAAAATTTTTCATTCTTTATTAAAATGAAATTTTAAGTTTAAGTATTTAAGAAGTGCGGAAAATTTGACATCAGTTATTTAATTAATTTTTTTTAATTAATAATTTTAAAAATTAGGAATTATATGAACTTTTCCCTTTCAGAAAAATTCTATATGTAAGTTGTTGGTCAAATTCTATATGTAGATAGCATATTTAGTTTTGATATATATAAATATATATTTCAGAGATATAAAAACATAAAAAGTATCTCTAAAATTGTATTATAAATTTAAAATTTGAAAGAAAAATATTGATTATGGTAATTAATGTTTCAAAACTAGGTTATATTACTCTTTTTCCTTTCCACTTTTATTACTTAATACATATTAATATTATTAAGCAAAATTATTATTGTATGTAATTTAAATTTATGTATCCAATATAAACTAATGTATCCAATTTAAATTAATTGAACGCGGTATAAAAATCAAATTCTATCTTAGAAACTTTTGCAAGAAATTAATTTCTGTTTTATTGATTATCGGATTGAATTCAGTAATCTGAAATTGTATTAAAAAAAGTCACAATGATAGTGAAACGATTTTGCGAAAGTTTATGATTGAGATTTTTTTGTCTCACCTTCATAGTCCCAAAGTTTTGGAAAAGGCTTCCCGGCCTCACCTTTCGGCGCAGGTGGATCATTGAAAAATGGAGCAGTTATCTCCATGACAACTACATCCTCCTGGGGATGTAGTTTTATGATTATGCTGTCATGATCAGATGGTTTATTGTCCCAAGTTTTTGATATTGAAAATTCCATTCTACAACAAAAAAAAGTTAGAATATGTTAAATGTCGAAGATCAGATTTACAAAATAAAACTTTATTTAACTTCTACACTTTAGATGTGAAAAAGAATTTAATTTACATGATGCATAATTTCTATCTTTGTATTGTATGAATTATGAAAATATGTATTCAATGACCTCTTTTTGTTCATAGTATTAAAAACACATTTAATCTTTTGTAAATTCCTTAAAATATTATTTTTTCATAAGTTAGAAGTTTACCAATGAGTATTCATTTAATATTTTTCGTTTCTATTTTATATTAAAATCAAACATCAAGCCAATAAAAAAATTTCTATATATATATATATATATATATATATATATATATATATATATATATATATATATGAAAACTATAAATTTTCCGTTAGATTACAAAAATTTTTACTTCTGTGCATATAATCTTTGTAAAATCAAAAGTAAAATTAAATTTGAATTGATAGGAAATAAATATAACCTATAAAAGTAAAAATAATTTTATAATAATTAAAATAAAATATTTCCTGTATTATTAAAAAATATTTTACTGTAGAAATGAATTGCAATAACTGTAGAAATGACATAGAACAATTTACATGCAACAAGTAATTTTATTGATATTCAAATAGTAACCGCTTCGTTAATGAGTGAAGTTGAATGTTTAAATAGCTTTCTTATGTTTCATTCAACCTTTAAATCAAACTTGAATAATAGGGGAAATATTTGAGATCGCGTGTTCCTTATTATACCATTGACAAAGTATAATGGTGGCCAAAATTGTAGACACTTTTGGAAATTTTTATGTTTTTGAACTTTGTATGCTTACAGAAAATGTTACATTTTACAAAATGCAAACTTGTATAGATCATTTAAGGAGAATTTATAATTGAATTCAATACAAAACACGCAATTCAATTATTTGCAATACAAAAAAAGTTATAGGTACTTTAATATAAATAAAAATCACAGTTATGAAGTGGTTTGTAATGACTAGCTTTCCTGGTCAATCAATGTTTTGTTCTGAGAACCAATCAAATGTTAGTAACTGTCAGTAGAAGCTGACATCATGTTTACACTTGAAACAATTCATTATTTTGCTTTGTTCTGTAGGGAGACCTGTTTCTTATACACTGCAATCACAAATAGGAATTGTTATAAAAAATTTTAATATTTAGTCAAGAAACAATGGCATCAAATAAAAGAGTAGATTGGACACCTAGAAAGAGATGTAATATTATTGTGTTACGAGAAAGTGGTCTTTCCTGTGCTGAAATTGCAAGACAGGTGGGTGGTTCAGTGACTACATCTGGAGTCCGAATGTTTTGTTTACGATATCAGGAGACAAATTCAATAAAAAACAAAGAAGGAAAAGGCCGAAAAAGGAGCACCACATCTATTGATAATATTTGAATAAAAAGACTATGTCTCCAAGATAGAAAAATGTCATCAGCGGCCATCAGAAGTGATCTAAATGATGCCGGTGTTTCTGTCAGTTCAAGAACAATAAGGAGAAGATTAACAGATGTTGGACTGAGAGGTAAAATTCCACGAAAAAAGCCTTGTCTTAATTTTCAGCAACGAAAAAAAAAATACTACAGTGGTCAAAGGAACACATTAATTGGACAGATGATCAGTGGTCACAGGTTATATGGAGTGGTGAAACTAAGCTATCGTTATTCGGTAGTGATGGACGAAAATATGTAAGACATAGAATAGGAGAAGAGCTACATCCTGACTGCATTCAAGCCAATCTAAATTTAATTAATATTTTCAAGAGATAACGAAATATGGAACTAAATGATTATGTCTTATTTTTTTATAATAAATTCAAAATACAGAGATAATTTCCCCTTCACTATTTCTTCCTTCATTTATATGTTCTTAAAACATTTCTATAAATGAGATTGCATATTAATTGAATGAGCATAATTAATTATCTAGCAAATGCATGTTACACAATATTTGATGTATCAAGAAATTCTGCTAAAACTTTAAGTTGTATTAAGAAACTTAGGTGTAAGGATAAAAATGTGTGTTTTGCAAGAAAGGAGACATAAATAAGCGGGAACTTTCTTAGAAGCAAATACAGTTAGTCAAAAAAGCATGAGTTGACAAAGTTAAAATGCTAAAAATTTCACCAATTTATCCAAATCAATCTTGCAATAAAAGAGCATCATAAACTAGGATTTATCATTCTGTTGCATAATGTTATTACTTAATTGAAAGTTTTTGATGAAGCGGTTCTGTGTAAATCGGTAAAGCACGTATTGTTGGGATATTTCGAAGTAAGATACGATTGAAGATTGTATGGCAATCGAGAGACATATATACTTTAGTTCAGACGCCTATACAAAGGAGGCTTGTTCACCCACCGTTCTGAAATCTTCATCCATTTGAAAGTTGGCTCTTGGTGCTACCATTTAATATTGGCAAAGAGCATGAAAACCCAAAGTCAGTTTGTTTGGAGTGTGATCGAAACCAAGCTTTATCCCAGAAATATCACGAAAAGAGACCGTTATGGGGACCCTAGTATTGTTGTTAGGAGAGAAATTATGCTGAATGGGCCAACTTACCTCCATGATTTTGACAGAGGTTCTTTAGATGGAGCTCGCTATTATAAAATGTGATATCATTTCCAATGTGCGTCTGTTCTGAGGTGTCATTCCAGAAGACTTCGTTCTTATGGAGGAAAATGCATGGCCAAACTGTACGGTTGCTGTTCAGCAACTACTGGAAAGGGAAGACATCACTCGGAGATATTATCCAGCGTACTCCTCTGATTTAAATACCATAGGATATGTGGAGGGTTCTTTTGGCAGATGCTTTGTGGCTTGATTACATTCTCTACAGAATACCCAACAATTGAAACGGATACTGATTGAGGAATGGGTGCTCTTACCTCAAGATTTGTTGGTAAGAGTACCCATTCCTCTTGTTGTGTTCAGTGGTTGAGTTTGTAGAGACGATGAGAAGCAACCATTGCAATTAAGGGAAGGCATAGCCCATTCTAAATAACAAGTGCTTCTTATTTTTCCTCTTAGGTAGACAATCACCTTTAACTATACAATGAGTTCAATATAGCAATTTTTTGTTTGACTTCTTACTGTATGCATTGTATTCAGTTTTGAGCAACTATACTTTAGTCATTGCACAAGTACTAAATTTTGTCCCTCATATCTTAATTTCCCGTTTCTCAGTTGATTTATTGTGGTGTTAGGCAAAACAAATCATCTTTTGTTTATGTTTTGCACACTCGGGTATATACATAGATGAATATTTACATGCAATTAAACAAAAATGATGATATAGTATACATAATCTGAGCTTTGATGCATTCTCAACTACTGATGCATTTGCCGGCTTTGAAGCTGCTTTGAAATGGGTGGAGCGTCAGCCCGAGTGTGACCACTTGCAACTTTGCACTGTCTAGGGGGATATATGACTTAGCTGCTCGGAAACGGATGAAAGCAATGAAACAGCTTACTCCCGCCAAAATATTCTGAAAGCAAGGACTCTCATTTACAGCACAGTACATATATACTGCTTTAATGTACAACACTTGTTAGTACCTGTATATGTAAAATTGTCACTTTTTCATTTAATTGATTAAAAACAATTTTCTTCAAAAATATCTAATTTTAATATCTTTTTTCAACATACAATAGTTAATTAAAATAGATCTTTTTTTTTTTTTTTTTTTTTTTTTTTTTTTTTTTTTTTTGAAAAATCCAATAATAGAATTTTTGATTACTCGAATGGTTTTCGGTCTCAACTGATTGTTTAGAAGATTTTTTTGCACACGTCTATGCACATCTTAAATACTTTTAAAACTATATATATATATATATATATATATATATATATATATATAACTTTCAACAAAAGCTTGTATAACTTTTGTGATTTCGAAAACTAAATCAATTAACAATTTACATGATAGATTTATTTTTTATTTTTAAAAATATCTCATAGTTACAAAATTTAAAAAATTTTGCACTAATTCCTAAATTTGTGTACGAATAAATATATAAAATTGATATAAGTAATTTAGCATGCTTCAAAGAATGAAATTCAAATAAAGCATTACTTAAAGTTTATTTAAGAAATATAGTTCTTAAATTTTAGGAATTTCTGGGAAGGAAGATTTAAATCCTCACAAAATAAATTGAAAGTATAATTTCTCTTAAGACATTTAATTTCGTATTATTTCCTATATTATTGATCAAATGAGTTTGACTTATTAAAACTCTTTTGTACTAGTTTAAGCTGTTAATTCTTCGCTGCTCGATATGAATATTTTATTTTAATGAAGTGAAAAACGTCAATAAAAGACGATTTAAAATCAATACATGTCTGCATTATCAGGCCTACGTAAATTAATTTTTAAAGTCTATATGACAACCAAAAGTTTAAAAATACATTCAGAACAAAAACTTAAATTTCCACTTTTACATAGTAAAACCAAGAAAAATTTCATTGCTAATTAAACACACTACTTCAGACAGAATTCAATGAAATTATGTGGAAAATATACAAATGTGAGAATGAATTTGAAATCGTTCATGAAACATGCAATTTCATTTCAAATAATCCGAAAGAACTAACTTACATTTCTGAACAGTCAAATTATTATTGCTCCATAAATATATAATGAAAATTAAATTAATATAACTGTGGTGAGCAATATATCACGTAAAAATTTGCGGAATATTTTTTTCAATAACATATGCTTATTTTATCAACTGATATTGCATGATTTATGGTACAGTTATCTACTCCACCTTTGGAAATCGATAAGAAAACATGTATTTTCTTCTTATAAATGAGAAAACTTAAATGTGTGAAAAATGACAAAGTTTAGCAAATATTTTCTGAAATGTAATTGATATAAAAAAAAAAATTATATATATATATATATATATATATATATATATATATATATATATATTAATATATATATGTATGTATATATATATATATATATATATATATATATATATATATATATATATATATATATATATATATATGTATGTATATATATATATATATATATATATATATATATATATATATATACACTTCACTTTTCTTAATGTTTACAAATCTTTCTAATTTAAATAATTACAAATTCAGAATGCATTAATACACATTTAATAAATAATAAAAATATAATAAATAACCTCAGTTATAAAAAAATTTTAAATATACGTGTAAAAGACATAATGAGGCTTAACTGCTCGTTTTTAGCTCAACAAAAGTAACTATGCATTTAAGTTACTCAATTATTTATCAAATATAATATAGTTAATACTAAATAGAATAAAATTTTTAAGAAATGGTGTGTATTATTATAAGCTTATTTTTAGATACTTAATTCATTTCCATAGATGAAATTCCACATTTTAAAAATGAAATATTGAATCATTAATCATATTAAATCGAATTATATACATAATTTCAATCTAGGTTTTAAAATGTTGGTATAGATAATAGCTTCCATTTTCTGTGCAGTTACATTTTCAAAGCTACAATACATTTTTATATGTACAATATATTGTATAAGCTTCAATATAATTTTACATATTTGAAATTTATAGTTAAAAGGAAATCTTTTTAAGGAAAGAATAGAAAAATAAATATTACAAACTTTGTTTCAGATGAAATCACAAAGTAAAAGCATGAAACCCAAATAATGCAATACCTAGAAATAAAGAAACTAATATTATTTTTTAAAACATAAATCAACAATACCGATTTATTTCAATGCAACTTTCAAATTTTAATTTTAATGCAGTTCGTAGATATTTAAATGATAAATATTTGGAATTTTCACTCCCATATATATTAAAAATAGAGTTTTATATTTGTAATCAAATGTATGTCCCTGAATAAATACAGTCAAAAATATATCAATTAAATTATAATACTAAATCAACAAGGGAAAGCAAATTTATAAATTTATAGTTTAAGTCAATATTTTTGTAAAATAATTCAAGATATTTTTTCTAACAGAAAAATGAATACAATCAATACATAATAAATAATTTATTTTCATCGAATTTGTAATAGTTACAAATAACTTACCATTGTTTGTACATACTGTAAAAGAGAGGGTGATAACACAATGCTCAAATATTTATTCTTGACGTCTCGATATCTGCACACCTTATGAAGTAAGATACTAATAAGGAACTACACAATCAAGTCAGACAGGTTCTTATCATAAAAACGGTTAAGGTTCGGAAAAGTTCAACAGAGTCGTGTATTTCTTAAAGAATATTTAAACAAATCAAATAAGTGAAGCTTGGATAATTTTTAACTGCTTGGAATAAATTTTATTTTTATCTATTTTTACTTCAGTAGCATAATAAGAGATAAAATATATCATAACTGATTCATTCGGTTTATATCATAATAGTTAGCTTCAGAAATAAACATAACCAGATTTTTGATTATGTTATCCTGTTATACTAATTTATATTAATCATTAAATAGCTTGAGTGAACCGAAGTAAATCCCTAAAAAAGTCCATTATAGAAAATTGGAATTGAGTGCTTTTGCATAAGAATGAAATGTATTATCCTATTCGTCATATTTATAATGCATGAAATATAATACACCCTTGCATATACTAAGTTATAAATTTTTCAACAGAATTCTGCAATTATATTTAGAGATAGGTTATTTTGAAGGCAACAAGTAATTCATTTTTCAGTTCAGGAATAAATACAGAAGTAAATAACAAACAAAATTCATACAACTGATTATGGA
Source organism: Latrodectus elegans (assembly GCA_030067965.1). Taxonomy (NCBI): domain Eukaryota; kingdom Metazoa; phylum Arthropoda; class Arachnida; order Araneae; family Theridiidae; genus Latrodectus; species Latrodectus elegans. Next base: position 63,070,190 of record CM057809.1, read on the forward strand.
ATCATACCACGTTTCACTTGAAAAGTTTCATTTAAATAAAGTCGTTATAAAACTGTATATGGAATGGATTTCCAATACACACTTAGTTAAAGCATACATTATAATTGATGGTGAAACACCATGCTTGAGATAAATTATTTAACAAGAATATTGTTTGAACTTATTTAATCAGAAATTATTGTACCCGCAATGTTCTTAATTTTATTTTGATTATTTTTGATATAAAATTATTACTAAAGGTAATGGAGATTTAAAATTTGATTACACAAATGCATTGAAATTTAAATGCAAAGGATAGATTTCAAATTAATCTGTGATTAAATTTTAATTTTTGAATAATTTGAGATATGTTAACATGTTTTTAAAAAGTGTAAGAATGGAATTAATATCTAAATTTAGCATACAAAATTGAAAGAAAAGTTATTTGAAAATGAGAACTTTTGCACGATTTAAATTTATATTTCAAGGATGACATCTACAATTAGATTTTTTTTTGTACATTTTGCTTTACCATTTGCTATGATATTTATGAAATCATCCCAACAGTATTTTTAATTTTTACTGTAATAAAAATAAGGAGTGTGTTGACAGTAAAAAAAAAAATTAGATAAAAATTCAGTAAGAAGGCGTTGGATGCAATGAATAAAAGTACGTATCTCAGAATAATTAATATTTCTTTAGTTTTGAAATCCTGAAGACAGTTGTGTAATTGTGTAAAGAACATACACATTTACCTTAAAAATCCTTTAAATCTCTGATATCATGTATCATTTAAATCTTTGATTCCCAGTGAATAATTGCGTGTATAGATTATCGTGGAAAACCTAACTTAAACTTCAGGATAATAATAAAAGCTTTCATTTACCAGTGTACTGAATATGTTTCGAATGAACTGTGTAAAATCAAATAACTTCAGTAAAACTATTAATAAAAGTATTACTTAATGAAGCTGATTTTAACGAATAAAGTAAACAATGAAAAAGATAAATGAATAGAAATCAATTTTAAGTTTCTTTTATGGTATGTTTTCGATTTCTTCCATTCTTCAGAAAGGAGATAGAGCTTGACTGGGTTCTTATTTATTTTTAACCGCCTTAAACGTTCCCCATTTTTTACATAAAAAAACATTTAAATTGAAGGCATAAATATGAATAATTTTGTTATCACAATCCATTATTATTTAAAATTTGATTTAACTCTAAGATCATTTAGAAACTTCGTAAATTCGAGACATTGGTAACTATAAAAGTAAGTAATGAAAAATGAATATAGAATGCAAAATGTACATTAATATTTACTAAAGATGACACAGTTATCTCCATTAAATAATAATATTCACTTTCATAATGTCTCAAAAAAAGATAACATTCATTGGCATTACGAAAGATAATATAATAACAACAATGGATCGCAGTCAAAAATCTAAGTGATCATAATTTTGGTAATTCTCACACAAATTTTCAGTTCATAAACTGATTACCTATTTAAACAATATAATTGCTTCATTTGAGAATAAATACAAACACAGATAAAACCAACTGTACCGCTAAATTATGAATATTTTTTCAATATTAACAGTTTGAAGATAATATGGCTGCAAATGATTTTCATTGAATTTATTTAACTAATATAATTAATATTACTAATATCCTTTAATGATTATATTCAGGGATAGATTTAGCTTAATTGGGGCCCGGGGCAATAAATTCTTTGATGAGGACCCCTCTGCCCCACAACGATAAACTTTTCATTCTAACTGGCAAAGGACTCTCTTCATTTGACAATGTAAAATAAACTTACCATTTAATTTGTAACCCCCTATGATGTGGGGGTCTGAAGCAACTGTCCCCATATGCCCCAACCTTAGTTAGGTTCTGATAATATTAACGTTAAAAAAGACTAATAAAATTTCAAATTATGATGAATTTGCAAGGATTTTAATACATATGCTATTTTACAATTATCAGAGAAACAATTTAACTTGATCTTTACATAATTCGGAGCGCCAAGTGGACGAAGTAAACTGTATTTATGGTTAACAAGTAGCTAATAAATAAACTATTTGTGGAAAGAAATGTTTATGAAATAATAGCAATAAAATTTTTGAGAAATATGGTATAAATTTATACGAAATATTGTTGAAATTAATTTAATTTTGTGTTAGTTAATATTAATAAAAGAGAATATATATTCATGAAAATATAATCTATAAAATTGTTATGTATTAATATTTAAATAAAAAATTTATTATATATACTTAACTATATTAATTATATAGTTTGACAACTTATCAAAAAAAAAAAACTTAAATAACGCTGATTTAACAAACATATTTAATTTTAACAGAAAGAAAATAAACGTCTGCCCCAATTTTACTGAAAATTGTCTCAATAGATGGCAGTATAAGCAAATATTTTTATACAGATATCTTGTACTAATGTGTATGAATGTTCAATAGTATTGCAAACACTTAAGATGTTTTTAAGAAACTAGCTATAATATAATATCATAAGTTATAGACCAAAAATAAAATTACTATTGAGATTTTAATTAGACGGAGAAGGATTATTCTTTTTTAGATTATCATTTAATACGCAAGTTTTCTTATTTTTCTCAACATGAAAGCAAAATATTACAATCTATGAAATATATTCCATTAGCGATAAGTAGGAAGCAAAAATAAAGCCATTAAACACACATTCATTTTGTAACTATAGCGACATATCCTATGCCGAAGGAGAAGAGAGTTAATCAGACTAAACTCAATACATAAATTTAAATTATTTTGTATAATTTAAAATAAAAAGTTTACCTGTATTCAGAATTTAAAAAGTTACGTGAAAACCATGATAAAATACTTACTGAAGTTCCAATATTGTTTATGTACATTGAAAACAAATTTATGTTATGTGTTTACAGTGATAAAATTCATCATACACTGCAGTAAGCAAACAACGAAAAAATTGTGTGTTGATTGTGCCGCCATCTATAAAGTAAATATTTGACTACAACTAAGTTTTATATATATATGTATAATTTGGTTGCAACTTTTAAATTTACAAAGAATTTTGTGAACTATATATTTGCAAAATTTCATTTTTTAAGCAAGAAAAATTCATTAAAAAGTTTACTTTGCTCTCCAAAACTGCTTTATAAAATACTGTGTTTGCAGAATCTATTATAAAATTTTTCAGATAGTTAGAGGGTTTTCAGATAATTGTTACTCTAAATATTAATTATAAGCAATTCATTTATTAAATGTATCAAATAAATAAAATGTTTCAGTTAGCTTTTTTTTTTTTTTTTACTTACTTCCAGCATTACAAATAAAGATGCAGCCAGATTTTTTTTCTATTTTGAAATAAATCAATTTAATATATATATTTAATTTATATTTATATTTAAGATTTGCTGACTCATTCGATATTTTCTGCAAAAATCAAATTATTTGAAGATTAAAGAATAAAGGACTCTCACGAATGATATCTCGAGAATATCTTAGCTGAAATATTATGTCTCTACTAAATATTTTTTAGAGAGGAAAAGAGAAATTCATTTGTTGCACCAACTTGATCTGGAAATTTGTGACTAATTCTTTTACCATGTATGCTTTTATTTCCGAAGGTATTATTGAATTTCTAATTCATTCTTCAAAAAATCCAAACTTACCATTCATCTCTGATATGAACATATTTTGAGATGGTTTATGGTTAAGTTTGTTTATTTATCACTTAACAGATATTTTTTGTATTCAAAGAGCATATTTTGAGGAAGCGAACAATAAAAATAAAAGTTTTGGCGAGGCAAAATTATTTGCACTATAAATTCACAAAGTATTAACATTAATTTGTGATAATTTTATGATGATTATATTATAATTACATTATCTTTAAAATTATTTCATAATATGATAAGATTCGGGTGTATTAATTCTGAAAAGTAAAGTATAATGATGATTTCTGAGTTTATTTGTTAACAACTTATCTAAAAATGCATTTTTTTACATATCCCGTGAAAAACATACTTCTAACATTCCGGGCAGAATTATCAGTTTTAAGAAAATTGATTTCAGCAACGTTAAATAATAATGTTAGGATTATGGATCATTGAAAATAGCTTTTTGAAGGAATATCTTGATTAACTTAATCCCATTTATCTCGCTCACTGTAGCTTAGAACTCTCTTTAAAAAATCGAGTGTATTCCACTTAGAAGGAATGAAATTTAACTCTTTCTTTTTGATATAACTCAACCAATCTTTAAGACAGAAATTCATAATTTTCAAACATGCACTGCAACTATTCTTTTAAGGGGAGTAACAATAAATCACTTAAAGGAATAAATTAAATAGGAAAAAGGAATAAATTTCAATCTTTTAGGATTGCATTTTTTTAGATAGAAAAATTTGTGCAGAAAGTGTAAATTTGAATTTATTTTTTGAAGTTATTTTCTATGTTATACTACTCAAAATATACACAATAAAGTCTTATATTTATTGTATAGTTTTATCTAAAATATTTAATTCAATAATTGATTACCTCATTGTTTTCTGTAATTATAGTACTTTTTTAATGTACATTTAATAACAAATATTTTTTAGCTATTCTAGCATATAGAAAATTTTAGCTATTCTAGCATATAAAAATTTTTTATATTAGCTTATAAAAATTTCTTGCAGTTAATTAATTACTATATTAATATTAAGTAAATATTGAGCATGTTTATTTAAAAAAAAAAAAAAAAAAAAAAAAAACAGCAATGAGAACACAAATTGTGTTTTCAGTTCGATTCACTGTGCTAAATATTATAAGCAAAAAGCATTACCAATAAAATAAATTATATTCTAATCAAACCACAGATAAATTATGATAAATATATTATTTAATTTCTTTTGACATTTGTAATCACTACGGATTCAAGGAACAGTTAAACCAAATAGAAACTACAGAGATATTTATGGACTATTATGTTGAACAAAACTAGATTTATTATAAATGGTTCAGAATATAAACTTTGCTTTATTAATATATTTTTTTTATCCAAATTTGGCTTAAACTAGGAAAATAATACGTTAAGAAATTATTTCAATGAATGTAAAAATGAAATCGATAAATGAATTTAAACATTAAACATAAAAACATTTTAACCAGTTTTATAAGAGAAAAAAATGAAAATCTGTGCCTATATAGTATCTGTTAAGTTTTATTTTTTTAATTATTTACAATTTGTAAATAATAAAACATGGATAATTATAAAATTTCTAATTGGATTTGTTGCAGTTTGCCGCAGTGAACCCCTCAGTTGAAACTTGTGAATGTGATGTTCCTCTAATGATTCATTTGCCTAATTCAAAAGAAAAATTTGCCAGCCAACTTGTCTAGTGGTCAGCGTGCCTGACTACGGATAGGGATGTCCTGGGTTCGAATCCCGGTTCAGGCATGGATGCACTTTCTCTCTCTATCTATCCTGTCTACCAAATACGGTTCAGCTGGAAAAGTGGAGCAGCGCACCCCAGTTTGCCCGCCTAGCTGGCACACGCGAACAACAAAAGAAAAATTTGACAATTACAATATATATAATTTATTTGCATCTTCATATTATCTTTTATTCTAACTATTTAATGTTAAAATTTTGTATGAATGTTGGAATTCTGAGAAATAAATCTAATAATAATTCTGAGAAATAAATTTTATTTTGCTGAAAAATTTTTTATTAATCTATAAGAGATTAAGTTAATATAAAATCTTATAAATAAAAACTGAGAAATTTCCTGCTTTCGCTTCAAAAAATATCTCACATTTGTTCCTATAAAATTTAAATGAAAGTAAATGTGAATATATAATTTGTTAATATTATTTGCATTGCATTTCAACTTTAATACAAAAAGCATGACTTGAAATTAATTGGGAAATATTGCTTAACATATTCCAAATGTATTCAGTTAAAAAATAAGGCAGCTTACAAACTTTGCATTCATTTTCATTGAAGTTTCAGTTATTTTAAATACTTAAATTTTGCATGAATATTATAGACTATTTTTGTACAAAACATTTATGAACAAACTTTGCTCTCTCTCTCTCTCTCTCTCTTCCAATTTTAAGACAAACTGACCGAAAACTTACCATACAGTGCTATCATAAGCGACAAAATTTGAGCAGATATAAGAAAGAAAATACTCAGAATGTTAAATATTTTTAAATTCAGTATTTGGCATTTCTGGCTTGACTTTCTAGTATAAATTTATAAGCATTTAACAAAGGACGTGTGAAATATATTAAATTACCCGGTATTTCAGAAATCAACTAATTTTAATTTTAAATAACTAATTTAAAATTTTTTGAATACCTAGAAACAATAAAAATTATTTAATATTTCAGTCGATAATAGATTTTAAGCTTTATATATTTTTTTCAGTACTTAACAAAAAAAAAGGCTCACGAAAAGCTTAAAAGAAAAAATTTGACTTTATTTCTAAAATTTAAAATAATTTTTAAATTAAGTCCTTTGTAAGAATTTTACAATATTTTTAAGTGAAACTTATTTTGATTTTTTTAATTCTTTCATTTATCAAGTTGAAGTTGTTTAAAATTACGCAGATTTAGAATTACATTTTTTATTTGAAATATTTGTTTCTGACATTATTTTTTTAAAAAATGATGTAATTTTAATTTAAATACATTTTGCTTAAGATTTTAAAATAACTATTGAATTATATAAGGATTTTTACATATATGCAATTTACTGTTTGCATTTAAATGTTATAAAAAATAAGTTCCTGTGAATCATTATATATTAAAGTAGGGCATAAAAATTCGGTTTTCGAATTTAGTTCAATACTGTTATGTTTCACTTTTAATATCTACTGTGTATTAACAGTTTTTCTCAAGATTTAATGACATGTTATCATTATTTAGCAAGATGGTACTTGGCACAGTATATTTAGAAAATTTACTTTACAATTCTCTATTAACCATTACACGCAAAAAATCTACAATTGTATGACCAACAAACCAACTATCCACACAGATCTCATAATTATTGACAATAAACATTTTTTCATAAGTTACATATGTGCAACAGAAATCAGATTTAAAATTGTAAATCTTGTTTGATATTAAAAGTGTTTTTGTTATATGAATATTTATTTTGTGTGTGTGTGTGTCATCAATTATATATTATAACATAAAGATGTATAACTTATCAACTATTATAAACTTAGCGAACTCTCTTTTGAGCATATGTCTTTTCCTAAGATTAAAAGAACAATGTATACTAATTTTAAGTGATATGTTTTATTTTTATTAAAACTTATTTATTTTGTTAATATATGTAAGTTCCTTTTAATAAACAGTAAAAGCAGTTTTGATAAAAGTTGAACGGATTAATTAATCCCTGCCTTGCGTGGTAGTTTATGAAGTCCCAGTGTCACAAGAGGACATACGTTTTTTGCATCAGTTTCCAGTTTTCATCTGGTTTCATCTGGTCTGCCTAGTTGCTCCAGATACCAATCGCTCCTCTGCTCAGTTTTCAACTGGCTCATCCAAAATTTTTCTTTCTTTTAGGATTATCCACCTGAAAGGTACTTTAGGTTAGCCTCTATTTCTGCCTCCATCAAATGCCTTTGTAAGTGATATTCTGGTGGGGTCAATTAATTTCATTCCGACGATTAATTAATGACATTTAGTTAATGATTATCACAAAATAATACAAAAAAATAAAGTAAACCAGGGTATCTTATAATAAAAAAATCTATCTTATTATGAAACATCTTATTTATAAAAAACTGAATTAATAGTCCTAAATTCAAAAATTTTTAGAGCCCAGGAAAATTGAGCAAAGGCTTATAGCCAGATTTTAAACATCAGTAAAATTTTAAAAAATATTGAAATTTTTATTCTTTCAGTATAAAAATTATAAGAGAATAAAATATTTAATTTTACCTTCTTACTCTAAGCAAACACATAAATTAACAATTAAAAATTCATAATTGAGTTTGTTACGCAAGAGACATTTTTTGCACACAAGGACTAATTAGATCGGTATCTTCAGTGTTTTTAATTGAATTACACAGTAGTTTTTTAGTATAATTTATACTCTTATATCCTTAAATAGCATAAGTTTGTGTTTGAAAAAGAAAATTACTTAATAATATTTTAAATTCATAATTCACAACTATAAATGTTAATTCTCACATTACCTTATCTTTGAAAATTACTGTACTAGATACGTTAGAATTTTCTCTATCTATAAGAAAATATTTCAGCCTTTTGTCACCTTTAACTTTTCTTGTGGAGAAATGAATAAGTAATCTATAGAAAAACTGATATGCTCATAGTTTCAGAACAAAATTATAATTTATCACAAATGTTATTTACTTTTTAAATTTGAATCTTGTATAATTTACAAATAATATAATATTATTTAACTGAAATAAAAAGTATAAAAAATAAATTGTTTTGTAAAATACGTTTTATATTCAACTAGCTGAAGAGTGTAAAAGAAATTTTATGAATATTTTAAATTTAATACTTTGTTATAATAATGCATAACTCATTTTAATAAAAACTATGTGAATAAAAATGGAATAGATTAGAATTTTAGGAATAATAAATACTGGTAATTTGCAATTTTTTTTAATTGTAAGAAAATAAAATAATCTTTCTCCCCTAAAATAATTAAACCGGTTTTACTTAATTCATAAATTATCAAAAACAAAACGTTTGACATTTTATAATCTTTCTCTCTCCCTCTCTCTCTCTATGTTTATAATAAAATATAACCCATAAATTATATTGAAATAAATGTCCAATTATAACTTCTAGATATGAATATGTATTAGGTACGTTTTCTAGCAATGAGTTTTTAATTTTATGTGGTAATCTTCTGCCTTTCTTTTTGAACTAAATAATGCAAATGAGTGAAATTTATATTTTAAATTATTTAAATGAATATATTTTCTTGAATAATGCATGGTATATACACAAAAATTTTCAGAAAAAGGAAAATATTTTCATTTTATTTAAATTACATCACTTACACTTGAACAGGTTAACCTATTCGTGTTAAAAGTTAGGTATGTAATTTCCTAGGTATAGGTAATCCTTTTTCTTAGACTTAACTCTAAAGTTGCATTGCATTTTTTTTCCATTTATCTAACACAAACGGGAAATATATTTAACCGATGAGCTAAAAAATTGAAAGAAAATGCAACACGCTATCTGTACAAAGAATGTAAAATTATGGATTTGTTATTGAGATTGATGTAAGCTTTTCGTCGTTTCCAATAATTTAATAACCTGCATAAAAGGCCAAAGTATTCGAGAAAACTTACACTAATTCAAGTCTGGGGAATGATATCAAACCAATAAATAGATATTTATCTTTGTTTTCAAACTTAAGAGATTGCATACATTCAGTTCATCAGGATATAATTCAATTTGAAATGAATCTGAACGTATTTTGAAAGATATGTATGTTTTTTTAAAGATAACCATCTGAACTTTTTTTAAAATTGGTAATTAAATATTTCAGTATTATTAAAAACTGAGAGAATACTGATATAAGAATGCATCATTTATATATATATATATATATATATATATATATATATATATATATATATATATATATATATATATATATATATATATATATATATATATATATATATAGGCTTATTGATATTGGAATGTATCGTATAAGTGAAATAGTGAAATACTTATAACAGCTATGATTTCCCTTTTTTAAATGTTTGGGAAACAGAGTTTAGCTTTGATTTTAAAATGTGATTTCAGAAAGGAAAACATTTAGAATACTATGTATAAGATATAACAAGCTATAAATTTCATTGTACAATATATTAGTAGCATTGTTTGTACTGTGTTTGATTGTAGGGATTTTGCATGCATACACAATATATAATATACACCTACTACGCACAATATATAAACCTTCTGTTTAATAAAAATCCACTTGCTTAATAATTCATCATAATCAAACGAATCCATTACAATAAATTATTAAAATATTTCTTAATTAATCTTTTTCTCATTTATAAAGTTATACGCGCGCGCGCGTTCTTTATATAAAGCACATATTCCTATTAATATGCAAAATCCTTAAATTAGAACTCTAAAATAGACAAATATATAGTGAATTTTAATATAGATAATTCCCTTTTATTTCATGTAGAAATTAATTTCGTTTTCAAACAGAAACAATCACACACACACAAATAAAAATACATGACTGCAATTTCAACAATATTTGAAGGAAAATATAAATTTCATAATAATATTATAAGCTCGATTTTTATAGTACATTGTATTAAAACTTTAAAAAATACATTCCTTTAAATTTTAGAAGCTTGGTGGCATTAACGTTGAAAACTAAACATTCAGTGAATAATTAATTATATTTGAGAGTTTATACAATAGTGAAAACATTACTATAAGGTTATGTTCAGAAATTCACTTAATTATAAGTAATGAGTATTTACCATAAAACCTCGATCGTCCTTCTACGATAGTCTAAACTAACGAAAAATATTCCATTTGTTACGAAACGTATTTTGAAATTCCACCATTTTTTAGAAATTAAACAAAAACTTTTAAACCATGCGAAGATTTTAACAAATCAGCGCACTATACATTTGCTGCGAGCAGTAATCGCATAAAAAAAGAGCAGAATTAGCTCCTATCTTACTATCTTAATATTGAGTGTCGGAATTAATATATTTATTACTAATATTGAGAGAGGGATATTGTGTTAAGGAATACAAAATATCAGTCATTTAAATAATCGATTGGTGTGAAAAACCACTCACATATTTTAAGAGTGTATTATTATTTCGTTCTGAAAAACGAAAGGTTCCGGATTCAATCCTAGCTAACAATCCTGCAGCACTTGGAAGTATAGCTTTCTGTCTATGAAAACTACTGCCGTAAATCAATAATACTTAATGGATGTTAAAAGATCTTCGTCTATTTGGACATATGCTATGCTGTGTCAAAAGTTCGCTTTCAGAAAAAATATACTATTGTTTGCTGAAACAAATACACTCCTTAAAGAAAACTATCAGAATTTCTAATAGCAGCCACTGAAAACAAAAACAGATGGTTCTATTCTGCATTATTATTTTCTATATGCACATATTTATGGATAGTGCTTTGGTTTTTATTGGATTTCTTCTCTTGCGTCTCTTGAACACGAATCATTTACGTTAAAAGTTCTCCCTAAAAGCAGTCTGTCATGGATGTGAGAAAAAGCGTATAACTGTTTTCAATTGTTTGAAAATCAATGGATTTATATCAGACAGCACTTTAAAAACACGCAAAACAATTTTGACGGCACTGAAGTCGTGGAAATTTCTATAAAATTTCAGACAAATTTTTCTTAATTTGTTTTTGTAATTTAGATTTACATTTCTTAACCAGTCTCAATCAGAATTTAAAATCAAGAAGTGGGAAAAGTATTTCTTAACTAGCTCGATACAAAATATCAGGAATTAAAATTTTCCACATTCAAATATCATTAATATATTTTTCCAGTATTGAAAATTTAAGTTGTTCACATGATATTGGTAATAATGAAAAATGTAAAATTTGACCACTTTCTTTTTCGTATATTTCCCCTTCAGCAATTGCTTGCTATTCGTGGAAGAAGAGAATTATCACGTTTTTTAATTTCACTTTTTGATTGTAGATTACAGATTAATTCTGAATACGTACATTTAGAAGAAAAATACGTAAATGTAAAAATTTTTGAGATCTGCAGGTGATTTTCTCAAAAAGGAGGAATAACAGTTTTTTCACATCTATAAAAACTACTTCTTGTATCATTCTTTTTTAGAAACATGATTCTCTAAAAAATAAATTTAGACGTTAGAATAGTTTAAGCCTCGCTTTCCTCTCAGTGAGAAATGGTACACAAATTCACTGAGAAATTGACAATTAATTGAAAAATGATACAAGGATTGGTCGAAACTGTACAATTTACTATCGGGAATGATTTAAAACTATGGGTCTGTTTTTGTTATGAACGAATATATTATTTTGAAGATTTTAATTCAAATCATAATTAATAACCTATAATATTCTATTTTAATATGACGCAAATTTATTGAGTTCAATAACGCCATATTAACTTAGAGCCATAAACATTATTTAATTTGAAACATCAAAGCAAATAAATATATTTTATTGATTTGTATATATATTTATATTAAAAGTTTGTTCGAACGTTTTTCTGGCACAAAAGGTCTTAAATGAGTTTCAATTGAATTTTTAAAAGTACACTTGTGTTTTTAGTAACATATGAATCACCATTTAAAATAATTTTGAACACAGAAACTATAAAATTCATTTCTGATATTTAGAGTAATATCTTTGATGAACGCAAAAGTTATGTTTCCAATAGTTAGATCTTTCAAATTGAAGATTCATTCCTTAATTTTTTGTGCCACAGAGATAAAAGCTTTTGTAAGCGATCAAATTCCCACTCGAGTGCAAAAAATAACTGTTGAATGACAAACATTCCAAACCTACGAGTTTTCCGGGTTTCCTCCCTTGCTACCCCTGAATACGGCTCACTATCTATGAGAAGTCTTCTCGGCAATTTACTCGATAGATGCTAAAATACTTTACCAGGCTGTCCACTACGCAGAGTCAAAACAAAGGCTTATCGAGTCATATATCGATTGGTACCCCATATACATATCACTCCAGGTGATTGGTCAATTTCACAATCTTGAAGGTGTGCTGGTAATATGCGCATCTTCTCGATGCCTTCAAAAATGGACATCATTGTTATGCAGATTGTCAATGGATCTAGACCGACATAAGTAGACTTGTCAATATGTAGAAAACAATGTGCGATATGAAAAACAGCATTCATTATAAGATATTTAACATATATTGAAATTAGAAAGGTGATGGTAAGCATTTCTTCTCGTTACACCAGCCAATAATAATTAAATGCAATTTGCTTATGAGAAATCTATGAAAAAATTATGAGAAACATCATATTTAGTTATTTATACTTTAACTTAATTTCTAAAAACTAAAGAACATTATATTTAAATTAATGTATTCTATTTCAGTTAGTAAGAAATACTGATTTTTGGCATTCATTTATAATTTTACTGGATTTGGAAAGTTTTATGATGATATTACAAGCACATTTTCTTTTTTAATAGAATTTCTTAACAATGGAAGTATAAAATAGCATTTGAAACATTTTAAAAAGAAATAAAATTCCATATATAGCATTTATTATCTTTTTTGAGAACATAAGCAAAATTATCGCAATTCAGAACTAAATATTTAAGCAAAACTTTATCAGTTATGATCATTTATAAATAATGTAAAAAGATCTAAGTGTAATCTCCTTTTCTCCAGAAGAATTTTTAATAAACAACGAATTTGAGCAATCTCACAATTTATGAATCCTCTTTTATAGGAAAAAATTAATATCCTTAACATTTAAAAAAGCACGTTCAGGTAGCTTTTAAAATTCTTTTCTGGTAACCTTACAGTTGCTTAGATAGGTGAGGATTTGAAGGCCCGCTCCCTTTATAATACGAGCTTTAAATTTTACATTTCAGTTGTCTTTTCATTGCGATTCTTTATCCCCCCCACCACAATAATGTTAATTTATTATTTAAATAAAGCCAAATAAAAATTTCTTTCATTTTCTTTGTGTATACCAAGTGCAGGAAATGCTAGTAATCTGATGCCTATTTGACAGCGCCATGAACTCTTGAGCGCGATCTGATATGAAATTCTCAGAAAATAACTGAAGATAATTTTTTTGGCTAGATCACAAAAAGTACAAAATTAATTTACATCGCAGTTTTAATGGATAGACATGCCAAAAGACGTTTTTTTTTTATTGTTTACATAGTTCGTATTTCATTTCTTCCCTAACAACACAAACAAAAATTTAAACTTTTAAAAATTTGGAGTTTTGGTATATATTTTCTGGATACTATATAATTCTTTTGCATTAAAGACGTTGTCATCGTATATACAATATTCTGCAACTTTTCACTATCGTCAAATGGGACGTGGTTAAATTAGAGCTTTCGTTCTCGTTGTGTATAGGTAGCGAGTTCGAATTCTGAACCCCCTCTTAAGGATCCATCATGTTCTCTAATAGTGGCTTTGGCACGTTAAATTTGTTATAGACAAAATTTCCTCCAAGTAAAATGATACTTCTGGGAATGGTAGGCCAACTATTGAGGATCTTCTTTTTGGTCCCTTTTTTCTAACTTACGAAGATTCCTACCATCTGCTTCCGTATAACTGGTAGAGCCCTACTCAGGGCTACGTACAGGAAAGCATGCTAGTGTAACAACAACAAACTTCAGTAGGGAATCATTGAGTAGCGTAGGAATAACCTGATTATTAACGATGTTCATTTTGGAGTCGGTCTTGAATTTACTAGGAATACCATGCAAAACTTATTTGACGTATGATGAAAAACATTCCAAACAGGTAAACCACCAGCATGGAATTTCATGGAACGATATACTGTGGTAATAGACATTCGCTTGGTATTATCCTTACCCCAACTCTCTCATGCAACTGGGAAAGAGTATAGGTGATTCGTTGAACAGTTTTCCAGTGATTCACAGTTCAATTGAGATGTTGAGAGCACTTTCATAATCTGTTAGTATTCTTGGATGGCGTGATATTTGTTTAATGTTAGGTAACATATCTACAGATACTTAGCATTCTTCCTTCAAAGTTTTGGAGTGCACACTTTTTATCTGTTCACACTCACTGTAAATGATTTGGAGGGATTTCTTTGAAATCTGATATATGACAGTACTCTGGTTCTGTTCAGTTAGTTTAGGAGAAGGATCAATGTGTACAGTTCGAGCCCAGGCCTGGGTGGTTAGAGCATCATTCACATTATCGGAAAGTAGTGAGTTCAAATCCCGGATTATCAAAGATTCGACCTATTTGTTAAAGGATCACGTTAAATTTGTCGTGGTAGTAATGTCTTTCAAGTAAAGTGATACTTCTAAAAATAGGAAGCCAAGTATTGGGGGTCTTCTGCTTCCTCCATGTTTCAAAATGACAAATAATCTACCCGGCTGCTTCTATCTAACTGGTAGAGCCCATCTTAAGACTGAGTACAGGGAAGAATGCTGGTGCAACAACAACAGTTCGAGTCCCGACTACCACTATCTTTCTTTTCTTCATGACATTACTGACAGTTGACCTTGGCTGTGATAATTGTACTGCAATGGTAAGAATAAACTGACTACTTCTTTTAAAATCACTCAATACTTTTGTTCTACAAAACTACGCAGAACTAACGAACATTCCTATTTAAAATGTTGCTTTTAACTTCTCAAAAGCCACAGCCAAGTATTAAATTTACATAGGATTTGATATGTAGGCTGATGTAGTACAAATAGACTAGCCATTATTATACAGTAACATATGTGAAATTAATAATATAAGTTTCAGAGACATTTGTGCCTTTATAATATGATTAAATATATTTTTAAATTGAAAAAAAAAGGATGACATATTGAAAACCGTTTTTTCGTTGATCACAGTGATAATTAGGGATTATCTTTCAAGTTCATATTCTAATGCATTCAAATAAATTTAAACTTTTTAAGGAGGAAGCAAATTACATTGATAATACATTTTCTGTGATAAGCAATAACATCAATATTTGCTATAATCTTTTTAGATTATTTTTATTCTTACAACAAAATTAAAAGACACCAAGTAAAAACAATAAAAGAAAAAACTGGTCTGTGAAAAACATGGGTTCTACTAAAAGTAATTTAATAACTTCGAAATTTTACTTGAGAAATATTTTAAAGAACGCAAATAAATTTATAATTTCAATAAAAATTTAATTCTGATATAAGCATACATTTCTTCTGCACAAGTAGTTTTGTGTAAAACAATATTCATAGATATCGTGTTTTTCATGTCTCACCATCAATATTGGAATTTCCTTGAAACACAACCCTCTCTAGAACTTTGCTAAATATCTGATTATCCGTTGAACAATTTGGGAAATTATTATATTGTGGTAATATTTGAAACAGAGAGAGTCTGATCACACTGAGTAACTGATTCTACCTGTATATAATGAACACAACTGGGAAAATGTGTTGGCAGCAATGGCAACTACAACGCATTTATCGGCTAAATAAAGATTAAAAGAGGTAGTGTTATATGAATGCGAAATAAAATTGAATGAATGTATGGCAGACTCCAGCAGTCTCAACAAAGCATTATCTGCAATTTAGCTTACTTAAAGCCAATTTCATACCATTGGTTTTATGCACTACTTTATAAAACATGATTGAAAGAATTTTATTAGAACAATAGTATTCAGCAAGTACATTTGTAAAGACTCATAATAAGCAAAATCATTTAAATAGGCATTATTGTTGGTCATTATAGTTCCAAAATGATTAAAATAAGATCTCACTCAGATATGACATATTTTAATTTTGAAATATTTTAAGTAAAAAGTTGCAGAGTTAGAGAATTAGGAATAGTTGTCTCACCACTGAATTGTTTCTCGGTAGTTTAAATTGTAACGAATTTTGCCTATTCTTTATCATTTGAACATGACAGGGCAGATTAAACCGCTAAATTCGTATTCTCTTAAATGGTACAGATCTGAAACAATAGTTGATGAATGTGAATACTTGACAAAGATCAACACATCAAAAGAAAAGTAGTAAAAATTTTGCTTTTTAGAATAAACTAGATCCGGGCTTCCCAACCTTTTTAGCTGGCGGACTCCTTTTTTAGGCAAAATTTCACCTGTCATTTAAGTGTACAGTAACTAATGAAATTCAGTTTGAAGCCCATCAGAATTAAAAACTTCATAATGCAAGTGCCACTTTTTTTCAGTAACCTCACGATGAATTAAGAGTCTTTGATTTAATGATGAATAGAAAAATAAAGAAAAAACTAAAACTACGTTTTCATTAATCTGAATTCCCACACTATATTCAGATACTTGCTGTTAGATTTACTCACATCTTTCAACACACAAAGCAGGTCATATTTCTAAATGAGTGGAGAGGACTATAGTCTTTGAAATATATATATTGCAAAGAAAGGCAACATTCGTTGAATAGCATTTTAATTTTCAGAACAAAAATATCAATACAAACAGAATTCAATTAATTATTAATTTATAGAAAATACAAACAAATACCTACAAAAGTAATAGTCCAGGAACATTCACTGTTTGTTGGAAAATAATGTCCCAACGATGACATCAAGCTTCGGAGATGTTCAAGGATTTCATGAAACAAATTGTTTCCAAGCTAAAATGTCTCGTCTTTCAAAAAATCGTTGAAAAGAGGGAAACACTCGACTTCCTCCACACTCTTTGACCAAAAATTGATTTTCCTCTTGAACGCTCGAACTTTGCCTTTTGCAGTAATCGTTCTTATAGTTTTTTCTTGCATTAAAATATTCATTTCGCTCAATTTGGGGAAAATATCTGCCAAATAAGCAAATATATATTACCAGTTTTCGTCATTAATAATCTCTACTAATTTGGTATTATGACATTCTAAAAGTAAAGCAAGGACTTCTAAACGTAATTCATATAATTAAGAGAGTGCATTCCCACGTGAGAGCAATCATACTTCTGTATGCGGAAGCAAAGAATGATGAAGGCTTTCCATATATTCTCACAATATTTTGAAAACTCTTGACTCTAAAGGCCGTGATTTTATGTGATTCATAATTCCGACAGATTCCTCTAAAACTTTTTTAAATGATACAGGCATTTTTTAAGCATTTCTGTGCAGAATACAATTACTGCTGCAATCCTTCGAGCTTTCATCTGTGCATACATCGATGCAATTAGACCATGGAATTTCATTCGTTCTTAAAAAGTCATCCACCAAACGGAATATTTCAGCACTTTTTGTAAGGTCAGGAAGTGGTTTGCACAATAAAAGGTCCTGTTTTAAACATCCCTAGTATGAATAACGAACAAAAGACAATAAAATTGCTAATCACACAACGTCAGAAGATACATCTATTTGGAGAGAAAATGAATTGTATTTGTTTCGAAAAACCAGAAATTATTTCACATCCTTTGACATATCAAAGTTTGTGTTTCCACTTCATTTGACATATAAAAGTATTATTGCTTTTTCGTCTAACATACAAGAAACAATATCGCTAACACATGGTTTTATGAGGGTTTCTGCAATTTTATGAGCTTTTCCTGTCTTTGCCACCCGATAATTTACCAATAAAAAGTTTTATTGAGTTTTTATTAATTGTTTTTGCATGAGTTTTCATGCAGTGTTGAGAAGCAGCTAATTCAGTGCCATTCCTCTTGAAATAATCAATCTCATTAGCATGGAGGTCCGGGTGATAACCCTCAAAATGATGATGTAATTTAACTGGAACCATCGAACTCTTCGGAAGGATTCGCGAGCAAATTTCACACTGAGCTTTATCACACACAGAGGAGGATAAACTCCTCTGTCTCGATAAAGTCCATTTTTAAATAACTTTCGTTGTACGAACGCTTTTTAGTTATTCCACTTCCGCAGGGTACTGCAGCTAATCGAGAACTTGCAGAGCTTTCGCATAATAAATCCGGCTGTGGCGCTTCATGTGACTTCTTCATTTGTGGCGTACTCTTTCATCATTAATTTCATTTGGGAGCTTTCCTTGCTATGAAGACGAAAAAGAAATTGCTAGCTTCTTCAATGATCCCGACTTCAGCCACCGGTCTACGCGATAGAAGAAATAAACTGTGCAAAAAGCTAATGGTGCACTCACGAAGGAAGTTTAACACTGAATGGTGTCTCGAGATAAACGAGAAAATGTGGGCGACCGTACGCCTCACACAAAGCGAGACAAATAAAGACGAGACAATGATCTCTCAGATTGGTTGGCTGAGCATTTCCGAAGATTATGCTTAAAAGGTCTCTACACATCGAGCGCACGCGATCCCCAGACTTTAAAAAAGTTAAGCAGGGAGGCCACATCCACCGGCACTAAACTATCAGCGGGTCAACACTTGGGAACCGTGGCCACGGACCCCCTAAATAGAGTAAGTGGACCACACGTTGGGAAGCCCTAATCTAGATAGTTATTAGCTCTAGCTGTCAATAGTTGTCAATAGTCAAATTATTAATGAAACATTCTTTGTGCATTCGTCAATTATCAATGGATTCAACATCTTAAATATTTTTCTTTGTGTGTATTCTTATGTATTTAATTTAGATAAAAAAAAGTAATCCTTTCTTACTGATCTTCTATCTTTTTGGCAAAATAGTGTAATTAAAACAATTGAGAGAAATTTATTTCCATATTCTGAAAACAGAAAAGTATTCTTACATTAAATGATATCAACCAGTGATATCATATTTTGTCATGAAATTCTCCTTTTCAGAATTCTGTGAATGTTCAAAGGCAGATTGTAGACAGTTACAACTGCAACAGTTTATTAATCTATTATTCCCTAATACCAAGGAACCAGCCAGACACAGCAACCTCTTAGCCGCCGAGGCGTTGCCCGGGTGCACCACAGGGGGTGGGCCACCATCGCACCCTCACACATGCCATAGGGACCCGTTTATAGGGTAGGCATCATTCATACTTCTTTCACACCCACAAGGAAAGGACAAAGACAGGATAGAGAGAGAGAAAGTACATCCATGTAGTCAGGCACGCTGACTACTAGACAAGTTGACCGGCAATATTCTGATATTATAACCATTATTAATGTATGTGAACAAGATGTTATTAAAAATATTTTTCAATTCAACTTACCAAATCAAGAAAAATGTTTGAGTAAACATTTATAAAGAGAAAGATTTGGGAAAATTTTGAGCAAGGAGTCAAATAAATGTGGCTGAACTATAAATACATATATATATAGAAATACATGCATTTAAAGTTCAGCTATAAATACTTAAAAAGAATCTTTTGAGAAATGCATCGCATAGTTTGAGGAAAATTTAAAGATTCATTGTGTGTGTGTGTTAGAAACTGAAACGTTAGTTAAAACTGAATATATTTTAAAAATCAAAATTTACCTGTTCTCTTTTCTTTTTATATATTGCTTTGAAATTCTACTTCAGTTTCATATTTCTAATATTTAATATTGATTATGCGTTTTCAATAGTTCATTTCCGAAAAGGATTTAGGAAATTTAAAAAAAGTGCGAACTTTTGAAGTTGTATTTGAGAAAGTTAAAGATTGATTAAATCCCTTACTAATTATACATTTTGTTGGAAAGTATAAAGCTGCGTAAAGTATATATAAGCATATTCTGAGTAAGTCTAGAATATGCTCATGAGTAAATAATGAGTGTAGGCGGGTACACTGAATGTATATTTACCTACCATATTTAAAAATAAAAATAAAATCACTTCTCAATTTATGGAGTTTAGGAAAACTGTAAAAGTAACGTAATATCTTAACGAAAAGCTTTCATTGAAATACTTTTATTTGTAGAAACAAATAGACTTCGATTTAGTTTAATGAAAAATTTAATACAATATTTATAAATTTTGGTTCCTAAGTAGTATGTTCTATTAGACTTCTTATGCATGTGTATGATTATTTGAAACACCCTAGAAATAAATCTCTCAGATCCCTGAGAATTATAAAAAAAACAGTATATAGCTACTATTTAACCAATAAGAATCCCTGTCATGATTTTTTAATACAAAAATTATAGTTACAAATATAATTCAGAGTTTAAAAATTTTAACATTTTGTTGAATAATATGCAAAAATACAATTTTTTTATGTATGAATTTAAAGCTGATTAAAGTAAATAAAGTTCAATCTACTAGAATTGAAACGACAAAAAATGTGATAAGTTAGACCTGGGAAATTTATTTGATATGAAGAAAATTCTGTGATATGCAAATGATTAACTTTTTATCGCATTCATGTGAAACCAGTGATAACAACAAAATTTACTATGATTTTAACGGATGGTATTCTGGATGAATGATCTAGAATTTTCTCTACAGCCAATTTTTAATACATAAAATCCATTTTAGCATTGATTGGTGAAATGCTGTTGGAATGCTTCACATAAGAAGAAATGCTATGAAGAATGTTTTCAATTTCGATAAAGATCAAATTGCAGCCTATCGTGATTTCGTTTGATTTTATCGCAGTATTGCCGCTGCGTCAGTTGAAATTGTATGAAGGTCTTCAGAATATGGAATCGACTTGTTTAGAGCTGTCATATGGAACGCTCTGTTCTGTATCTTAACTTTTTCATTATTACTAACACTTGAGAAGACCGGCATGCTTATAGCATAGTAATGGATCGTACTGTAATATAACAAGCTATGAGTCAAGTGATGGATCATTTGAGACTGCAACATATATCAATGACGATAGCAGCTGCATGGATTATCACTCGACGATCGACAATTCGGATACTCTTGACCTTGTAACATAGACAAGAATGGCTTTAATGGTATGATCAACGAATATTCTGGACTGGAAATGGTATGTACATTGTATTTCAAGGCAAATTTCTGTTTTGTTCAAAGAGACATAATGGTCTTGTTTGTGTTTTGTAGCATAGTGGATAATGAATATAGCCAGAGAGGATTTGATACCTTCATTTTGGTTTATCACTTGGAGTGATATTATGAAGAACCATAGGATACACGTCTCGATCAACTTTTGTTCATGCTGAGAGCACTTCGAACATTAGCAGCATAATTTCTGTTATTTTAAGACTTTGAATCTACCATTTATTCAAGAACTACAAAACGTTAAGTTTCAGCAAAGTAATGCAAGGCAACTCGGTATTATACTGATCT
Source organism: Latrodectus elegans (assembly GCA_030067965.1). Lineage (NCBI taxonomy): Eukaryota > Metazoa > Arthropoda > Arachnida > Araneae > Theridiidae > Latrodectus > Latrodectus elegans. The sequence goes on from CM057809.1 coordinate 63,092,011, forward strand.
TTTATTAAGAAAACGCTCAACTGCTAGTATGGATATTATGTTTTCCAGTCCGTAAAAAATTGAAATTCCCTGATCAAAAGTTTACGAACGAATATTTCATCTCCTTATTCTATTTACAGTGGACTGTTTGGAAGTTTTTGGGTAGCTATTCATGTTTATGTCATCCAATCTCTATTTGATTTAATGTCTTGGTGTACGAAAGCTGTTATTGAAGACAAGGGATTTCTCTGGATATTGATTCCTTAGGATCCATGCTTCAATTAATTATTTTCAACATAATATATTTGCATGGTAAATATTATTTTATTATTTCCATATTTGCCTCGTGTAACAATTTTCATGACGAGTACTTTATATTAACTGAAATAATTCATGGAAATTAGTTGTCTCATAGAAATAGTATCTTTACTGATTTTTTAGATTGTTTTTACAAGTATTTTACGAGTTTATTCTAAATAAATCAATGTGTATTTTATTATCATTGTTTGATGCATATCCATTCAAAATCTAAGAAATGTAAAAAGTTTGGTATAAATATGAAGAATCTCTCTTGAAATAACTGAATAAATTAACTGAATAACTGATTATTCGTTAGATTATTTTTTTCTGTATAATTAATATTTCATGCGAACAAAGTCCATCAACAAAATGTAGAAAAATATTTTTTTGATTGCATTATAGTTCACAATCAAGTGATTTAATTTTTTATAGTGTAATCCAAGGAAAATTTTATGACTGATCAAGTTACGAGAAAAATATGTCTCTGAAAAGATTCTTTAACTGGAAGGAAACTTGTTAAAAATACTATACATGCAACAAAAAAAAAATTATGTAAAGTAAAATTTCAGCTATTAAGTAATTTCAGTATAGTAAAATTTCAGCTTAAAAAGTTACTATAATATCTATATTTTTAAATGATTTACTAAATAAAATGGAAAGAAAAGGAAACATCGTAAATGAAGAATATTATGAAAACACTGTGTGATTTAAGCAATACATTTTAAGAGAAAATATGAGACAAGTAATAATGATTAAGAATTTCCTCTAGATAGACCAGTGTGTGTAAAACTGGCTCCCAAAGAATCAGCAAAAAAGTGTAGATTTTTGACGCTTGTTCATCCCAATTCAATATTTTCAAGACAAATTTAGCTCCAAATTTAAGATGATTAGATAGATGATCTTCATAAAAAGTAAATTTGCTAATAATGTTATTTTGATGAGTAGAGTTCTCATGGCTGACCGCCCTGTCTAGTGGTCAGATACTTCGGATAGGGGATCGAATCCCGGTTCAGGCATGGATATACTTTCTCTCTCTATCTTTCCTGTCTTTGTCCGTTCTATGTATGAATGAGGTGTGAAAGGTTGCCTACCCTATAAACGGGTCTCTATGGCATGTGTGTGCAGAAGCAGTCGGACTCCACACCAAATGTGGTTCAGTATGAAAAAGTGGAGCAGCGCACCCTATATAGTCAGCCTAGGTGGCACAAGAGAAAAAAAAAATTATTTTTTTTATCAAATTTGTAGATATTTATTACAAATCAATCATCAAAATGGGAATTTCTAAATACAAAAGTTGCATGAAAAATGCAAAAGATTATTTCTGAAATGCTTAAACAAATTCAAGATCTAATATTTCTTTGAAGTTAACTCAAGAATTTGACACATAACAGCTTTATTTTATATTTTACATCATTGTTGACTCATAGTTTACAGTCACCGTCAGAAGTTCCTTGTATGCATTTTATTTTAGTTCATTTACTTCGAGAAATTTTTAACATGCTAAAACTGCATAAAAATATGTAAATGTAAATATTTATATTTTTATCAGAAACTTTGCCCTCTCCTTCAACAAGTATTTTAAAGTTCTAATCAGTATTTAAATGAATAATAATTAATATAAAAATGCACATTTAAGTAGTTAATTTGAACAGTGTTTCAAAGCAATTAAATCTTTTAAAACTTGTTAGAAATCCTATTATTTGTTTTTTCCTAATAGTTGTTGCAATAATACTCTATAAAAAGTTTTTTTTACTGCTTTGGGAAGAATATATTCTCATGTTAACCTTTACAAATAAAGTTATCAGGTGAAAATTTACTCTCGCTTTTTCATCTTAAATGTATTGCTACTCTTATTTCAAATATATTTTATAATCAAACTAATTTCTTTAATATTAAAATGAATGAAATCTACATACCATAAGCCAAATATTTTATATAAATAAAAAATTATTTAGAGTTCTGTATTTATTCTGTATTATAATAATTTCTGTATTTATTCTTAATTATAGCATCTGTTGTAAAGAATGAGTTTGAAATTAGAATATTTTGAAACTGTTTCCATTTTATTAATTTAATGAACAATTATTGTGTGAATCGTATTGACATTATATTTACCATGTCGAAACATTTGAATTCGTCTTAATGAAGCATTTTACTGAATAAAATAAATACTATTTTTTCCTAAAAATATATCACCGTACAGAAATCTTTTTAAAGACTATTAATTGAAGTATTCATTAAATGAATAGCAGGATTTATTTTAATCACATTATTGAAAAGTATTTTTTGAAAGCTTCAGTGAAAAATAAGCCGTAAATATCTCAGGGATCATAAAATACATCAGTGCCTTGTTTTGTAAGCTTCATTTATTTTTAAGTAACTTAATACTTTATATTTTATTTTAAAACTGTTTTCTGTGTATTTCAATATGTATTTTATTGAAGTGTCATATTTTTTTAAAAAACAGCATCTGTTTTATTGCAATGTCTTTCTTAAAATAAAATTTTAATTTGATTTTTTTTTTGCAAAATATTAGCTGCTTTTAATTAAACTGATAATAATTTTTCGGTTTTACTTTTAACATAAATGAATTTAAATAATAGATTATAATGTCTAAATAATTTGAATTTACCACGGAAGATCAACACTTTTGCAAATAGTAGATTTTGTAATCGATCCAACATCAAAACACGTTTCGATAAAAAAAGCATAAAAAACATTTCTGATATTTATTCATCTTAAATTTCAATATGTATAAAGTAATAAAATAAATTGTACCTATATATAAATTTATTATCATATGAATAGTTGACGAATTATTAGTTTTAGCAAAAATTTTAAATGAATGTTTTAATGCAACTGGAAATAAAATAAAATCTTTGATTAAGAACTTAATGTGAACCAAAAATCTCTCTGTGAAATGAATTTTTTATTAATTCAAGCCCTTAAATAAAAAATTGAAATAATAGTTTGTAATAAATACAGTTTATTGATAAAATTGCATATAAAATTTTTGCAAATTATGAAAAAATAGCAATGAAAGATAGTTAGATACTCTTTTTAAAGATTTCGTTATTTAACTAAAACATGTAATTTACAATGTGATGAACAGCTTACATCTCTAAGCTGTTTCTATCTTCTTTTGTTGGATTGTGATAAAACCCTTTAAATAAGCAATATATTTTTCCTTTCCTATATTTCAATTAATAAGATATCATTACTCTTTCAGTAAATGCTTGTTTTTTCACGAATTTCTAATCGAATGTCTAAATTGTCTCCGTGCCTTTGACGATAATAGAAAAATATGAAGTTATGAAGAACCAAAAGGTAATTAGTTGAAAAATACACGCATCTCAATACAACAAGTCATATACTTAGAAAATAATTACAGTTACAGAAAACCAAAAGGAGAAAAACCAATACTAATTGTTGAGCAAGAGAAGGGTATAATGTTTAGTAATCCATCTAAAAAAAGCTTTGAAACTGTAAATCTAGTTTTCCGTGAGCAAAGTGTAGCTGAATTAATCTCAAATAAGGATAAACATAAATGTGTTGCTCTTGATGATGAGGAAGAAATCATAAAATGCATCAAATACAGACGCTGATTGATTAATTTTAGTGATTTTATAATACTTTTTAAATGTCAAAAATATATACTGAATAAATTATTATAATATTTTCCACTGAGACTGAAAATATCAACATCGATGTAAAAATAAAAATAAAAACTAAAAAAACTTAGGTAATTTTTAATGTATCTTTAAGCAAAAACTATTTTTAAATGTGTAGATATGAAAAATATTTGCATGAATGCAAAAAAATAAAAATTACATATTTGTTTTTTTATTCGAGATGTTTTAGCAGTTTACTATTAAAACAGTTACCTTATTTCTAGTTACATCAAATTGAAGAACAATTTAAATATAAAATTACGAGAGCTATTTGCTGCAATTCATTAATTTTTTTTATCACATATCACTACTCTTGCTGTGAATTCCAGTATTCAATAAACGTTAGATTTTTCTAACTCATTTACGATCTCAAAAATATTTTTAAGATTCTTAATTATGGAGTATAAATACTTTTTCGTATTTTATACAGTAAAAAGGATTTGATTCAAATGAAAAGGAATTCACTGCAATATTTAATTTAACTTTTAAAATTTTAATCTCTTAAAATTTGTTGAGTTTTAGATAGTAAAATAATGAAAACTCATTTGATTTGACAGGAGTTTCAACAAATCATTTAAAAAGTGTAAGTACCATTGATTATGAGTAAGCAATTATGCAATCCGTTTTAAGGAAATTCTTTATACACGTTAATATGAATGAAAAGAAAATAAATTCAAAATATTAAAAACTTTTGTTTGTAAGCTACAAAGCAAATCACTGACCGTTGATGTTGAGGATATTGATAAGGAATTTCAAAAACTTTTAAAAGATTCATGGTGAAAAGTACGAAGCGATAACCGAATTAACAGTTGAATTATAGGTGGTTCTTATGATATTTCTGCTTTTTACATTCACTTCCGTCAAAGAATGTTCTTGGCATTTCTAAAATTCTCCCTTTTGAAAGGTAAATGCAGTCTAATATTTCTGAAAAGTAATCTTTTAAAGCTACTTAAACGCTTTAAGCTGATGTCCAATAATTTAAATTATATTTACTTGCACAAAAATTCGAGTCAAAAGGACTCTGCAATATAAAAAAAATTAAATAATATCCTTTATATTTATATATAATTTTTATATTATATAATTATATTAAATATTATATTTATATATAAAACTAATGATATTTTGTTAGAGTATTACATAAAGTTACACTGATACTGAAGTTTTATAACTTTCATAGGTATTACTTTAAAATCACCGAAATATTTTTAAAAATAAAATGTTCCGCATATTTTTCTACGTTTTTTCTGTTTCTGTGTCATTAAATAATTTCTTTCTGACGACATATTTTGTCTTTTCAAGAGCATTATACTAAATTATTCATTTTAAATTTAACATTTATTTACAAGAAGAATTTCAATTATATTAATTGAGAAAATATTTAAATTTTAGATACATTATTAAAATATAATTTTCGCATCATTTTATCATAGAACACTCTTAAGAAGTTTTTTATTTTTATTTTTTATGGCAAGTTTAAATGATTCTCTCTTCACTCTTCAAAATTCTAATTTCAAGCATTTATTCACACACATAAAATTCGGTTGATGTGATGAAATCATTTTTAAAAGATAATTAGATTTCCTTCTACATTTCTTGCAAATTTACGAGTTGGAGTTCCACGTCTTGTTCCACCAGCATACTTCCTTGTACTTGGTCCTGAGGAAGTTACACGTGGGCAATTCGCGAATTGTTAATGAAGTCCTAAATATTGTGAAAATTTTAATAAAGTATTTGGCTCAAGAGTTCACCCAATACCTCACCTCCACTTGAGTTTATGACATTCCTTCATTCATTTTACATTCACAGAAAATGCTAATATTGTTAATATTATTTCAGATTTCCATGCCTTCACAGGAATGAAGAGAGGGTTGAAACAGCAGGGGGCAGTAGTGTATTCATTCAGAAAATTCAGATCGTATCACAACATGTTAATGAATTTTTCCTGGATCATAAAATATCCAAACTTTTGAGTATAATTCCTCAAGTGATGTTGTGTTATTCGTCATCTCTAATTAGTGGTGTCCTTTTACTAGTGAAAGTCATTGGCACTAAGTAAATATTTGTATCCTCTGCATCCAAGTTTTGTTACGTAATATTCTTTAACATTAGATTCAGAGAGTTTCTAATTATTTTTCAATGCTAAAAATTATTGCACGTTTATATTCAGGATAATGGATTCTTGATTAATTATATGTGAAGCTAATCTATGTATAACACTCGATGATAGAGATATAATCACTTTTAAAATTCATATTATATATTTTAAAAATGCCCTATATTTTTAATATTACAATTTATTTCTAATATTTTTTGAATTTCTCTCTGGCTTACAAGCATATTTTTTTTATCTTCAAAGTATTTTATTTCTTTATATGCGTTTAGTTTTATAAAATAATATTTAAGTAATTGAGATTTTGTTATAATTAAGATAAATGTGTGTGTTCATATAAATTTTTAATTATGTAATTTATCTTCATATTGTCTCTATATAAAAATAATGAAAATAAAAAATTATCTCACCATCCAGTTAAACGTTAGTTTTCTGACTTTCAAATATATGTTTAATTTTGTACAGATATTTTTGCAATATTTCACGTACACACATATACAAAAAACTCAGTGTTACTATTTGCAAATAAAAAAAATCAGAAGCAATAAGGAAATAATAATTGTCAATAAAAATAATTAATTTAGAGAGCATAATATTTCTCTCGAGAAAAGCTTATAAAATAAATAAAAATTGGGTAGTTATATGGTAATGCAAGTTATTTTTCGACTTTCTGTAATGGATGAATTTATTAAAATTTTCGTAAGTTTGTTATTTCATTTGCTTAAGATTACTCTTAAATTACTTAAAAATCTGCACTTTCAGTTTTAAGTAACCTTGAAATAAAAAGCACACATACGGAGTAATTTTATTATTTTCTAAAATAAAAGTAAGAGTTCATTTTTGTAAAGAAATAATTATTTACAGGTAATATTTTACATTTTAAGCATTTAAAAACAGTACATTTTCATTACTTGATAAATGATTAATACAAATTAAAACATATATGAGCTTATACTTCCATTCGTGCAAATGAAAAAAATTTTAATTTCATTCCTTAAAATATTTGAATTAAATGTGGTTATGTATTTTAATGCTTGTTGATATGTGTGTGTGTGTGAAAAAACAATTATTTTGGATTAATTATAGTAAATTAAATATTACACTCTAAAAAATGTCGTTGTCTCTTCCATTTTGTCCGATCAATTTCCTACTTTGCATATTGTTATTTTTCGATAATATATTTTTTATACAGATGAATTTTTTAATCGATACATATTTTCAAGTCTGAATATAATTTCATTTCTGCAGTGAACAACAATGCAAATACTTACTTGATCGTAAACAATACAGCATAACAAACTTAAGAATATAGTAGTATTATTTTAATAATTGATTTTTTTGTTAATAATATATTAATAAATAAATGAAGGTTGTGTACGAAATTCATTCATATACAACTGTCAAAAGAAATAAAATTTTGTTAGTATTCACAATAAAATGGGTAAATTTTAATAGATTGTTCTCATTCTTAAAAAAGATGGGACAAAAGTTCTTACATATATTTTAAAATAAAATATTTAAACTCTTCTGATAAATAAAATGTCTCCCTATTATATATAAACAGTATTAACTTAAATAACAACTTATTTCTTAAATTGGCTGAACTTATTTTTATTATTGCAACATAAAGTCCTTTTTACTGCTATTCCAAGTTTTAGTACATTTTTAATCTTTCAATTTTTCGTCAAAATAAAATTGCAACTTAACAATAACTTTAGCTAAAATGCTTTAGAAAAATGTTACGCAATATGTTATCAAAGCAGTATTTAATGTGAAAAATGTTTACATTTTGTATTTCTTAAACTATAAACAAATCTTCCGTTAAGCAATTTTAAATCAATATCCTGCCCACTCTAACCAATTATATTTACGATATGTTAGTTTTAAATAGTTAATTACTTTATAGCATAAATTATTCTATTCTTAAATATATTTCTTAAATTAAATCTTTAAAATATTTTTCCGACAAAGGAATTCTATGTAATCATTTTGAATAATTGTTATTAAACTCACGAAACCAGGTATATGTGAAAAATGAAGTCAACCTTCTTAACAAGTTATTTATTGGGTACGTGATTTTATAGTTCTATATTGTATTTAGGATATATATATATAAATACATATATTTCTTCGACTGACAATCTTTATTATGTAAATAAAATAGTTATTATATGCATGCATTAAAAAAGAATTGACATTAGTAAGATATTAGATAATAATTAAAAGAATTAGAGAAAAAATAGTAGTAAAATAATTAAATATAAGTAAAGAATAGATTTAATGTTTCAAGTTTCCGATTGATATAAGCTTTAAATTTGTATGAAATAAAAATAAATCTTTAAATAAAGTTTCCGATAATGCTATTAAAATATACTGTAAAGGTACAAATTAAATTCAGAAGTAAAGGCAAAAAAAAAAAAAAAAAAAAACATATCGTTATGAAAATATCTGTAAAATTCAAATCAGTATAAAATTCACCAATATTCATTGGAAATGCGTAAAAAATTTAAAAATCAAATGAAACAGTATTTTACAGGAATATTAAAAGAAAATTACGAGCTAGAAAATGCAGTTTGATCTTACCTTTGTAAAACAATGTATATTATGTATATGGAAATAATATAGATTCCTTATAGAATTTTTGAAGGGACAAGTTTAATGCAAATTTTTTTTCTTCAAAATTAATTTCAGTAAAAAGTAAGCATTTTTTCCCTCGAAATTACTGTATATACAACATACACACACTGAAATGTTTATAAAACATGTCATTATGGTTAAGCGTTTTTTTTCTTTTCAAAATATTGAGATAAACAGAATATATTTATCTAAACCATTCATCATAAAATGTAAACTTAGTATAAAAACTTATTATTCTATAAGTTTTGCTAGGAAATAATTCCATTTGTTAGAAAACGTAATGTTATTCAATTCACCAAAGTATTTCTATAAATTTATTTTAAAGAAACTCAGAAAAATATGAATACAAGAATCAAAAGACAGCTATCATGAAAATAGGCAATTTCTGGTTTTCCTTAAAGATACTTAGTTAATCATTTGAAACTGTTTTCAAACAAAACAAATCGCTTAAAAAATATAAGAAATTCAATCATCATAGTTTTCAGTTTTGATTATTTTTCAGAGAGAGAGAGAGAGAAATTAATAGATCCAAGGTTTTGAATGTTTACTTCTATTTAATGGATATTCTGAAAATATTTGCATGCCTTTTTTGTTATGTTTCATGTGGCCTTTCAAAAAGACATTTCTACACATAAGGTAGTCTTATGCTCAAATTTAAGAATAAGACTCCCATATATCTGACTTTAGAGATAATATATAAATATCTGTTTTAGTATTCATTAGTGATGTGAAATGTTGAACTTACAATTTTAAGTACCCATTTATAATAATATAATGTTTATCTCTACAAGAAATTAAAGGTTTTTTTTATCAAATCATGCTTCTTAAAAATTTAGTAGTCCTATAAATCAATACTTATGACATTTTAATTCCTGTAATCGGTATTCTTTGCACGAAACTTGTTCTTAATTTTCAAGCAAACATTTCTTGAAATGTCATTTGCCTGGATCTTCTTAAATAAATTAAAAATATTTCTATCTTAAATGCTCAGTTCTTGTAAGAAGATACGCTTGCGCCACATGTCGGGAGAGGTATAACAACTAATTATCAATTACAGATATATCCTTTTTTCCTGAATTTTGTGGTGTATTTAAATTTAAATATTGTAGTTTTGTATCATTCAGTTTTTGAATACTTATCATTTTTTATACATTTTTCATATTTATCATAATTTATCATTCAGAGTTTGAATATCGGTTAAAAGATTTTCATTTTAAAATTGATGGGACCAATCCATCTGATTTTCAGGGGATGATTCCTATCCTAATGCTCAAAATTTAGAAAACTAACTTTTTTCTTTTATAAGTATTGTAAGATAATTTTTGTCACAAATGCATTGCAAAAATCTACTCAAAATAAAATATGTAAAACAAGGAATGTGTTCCTGCATTGTTTTAATTTTTTGATAATATATAATAATTGTAACGTTTATGAGACAAAAAAAATTAAAATAATAATTAGTTGTTAACAGCTACATTTAATTAAACTTATTCCATTGTCCAAATTCCCATGATGATATTTAGAAATACAATTAACTTAGATTTTGAAACTAGTCATTAATTGCCACAAGCACCTTTTCTTTCAGCTTACGTGATTACCCCACTCACATATTAAAATTAAAGGTCCAAACCTGTGATTTATAAATGGTCTTTATTAAATGTTATATCAGTCAATTAAGGAAGTGGGTAAGCGACGTGTTGGTAAATGATCTGCAATAATCAAGAGATTCTTATCAGGTCAACTTTTACGTCATTTCATTATCCATCCGAGTTATGAGATAAATACTTAAAATATTAATCATTTCGCAGCATCTATTTGAATGTCCTGATATTCGACATCGATTTTAGTTGTGAAGGGAGAGAAATGTATTGTATTTTCTTCCCCATTTCTACCGTTTCATTTTTAGGGTGTTGCTAGAGCATGCAATTAGTTAAAATTTTGCATTCGATTCCCAGATGCTGAGTAAAAGGAAATGGGGAACTTTATAAAACACAAACAATTATTAATTTAAACCCAAAAATGCTGAAAGAAAAAAAAAACCAAAAAATTTTTAATTTTTATTGAGGGTCTTCTTTTAACAGTTTTTGGAAGTTTATGATGATGCATTTCATTATATTTTGTTAATCTTACTGTTTTATTTTATTTTTACTTAAAGTACTTAATATTTGTTATGTAATATAACACAAGTGATATATATATATATATATATATATATATATATATATATTTATATATATATATATATATATATATATATATATATATATATATATATATATATATATATATATATATATATATATATATATATATATATATATATATATATATATATATATATATAAGAAAATATTAATTTTTATCGGTGTGATGACTCAAATTTTAGGAGTATGATTTAAATCTAATCCAAATGTGTGACAGTAGTTTTACTGGAAATATCAATGCATTAAATCTTAATTCATGATTATTTGCATTATCAAGAATATATATTTTGATACTTCCTGTTCATCATTAGCCATAACGAATAATTTGTTTTCATTTCAAAGTTAGAATTTGTTTTTACCAATATAATTAAAAAGGGTGTTTAGGCATAAAAATGAATTGAGTTAATAAAATTTGCTCTTTAATACTTATATATGCTTATAATTTGATTAAGTAGAGTCAAGCTTTAAAGTGTAAACCTTGTAAATCATTGTAAATAATTTAAATCTTGACCACATCCTACAGTTTAGAAGATATTTGTTATTTTGTACAAACACAAAACAATTTATTATACTATTGATAACGTATTACAATTTAGCTTACGTTTAAATAATTGCAATAAATTAAAATGATGGAAATAAAATGCTTTAATATATTACATATGATTATCAAGCATTTAACATTTAATTATTTAAAGTATTTTTACTTGCAATCTAAACCATCTCTACTTAAATTTCATCTTATACACTTCAAATTGCTATACATTAAATCAATTATTACATTTGAATACACAATTTAATAAATAATTTTTACAATAACCAAAATAACCGCTCGTATCCTTTTGGGGATATTTTGTATAGTTTATGAAGAAAAATATAGGAAAATTATATAATTATATAGGCATTGCAAAAATTTATTTCAAATTTTACTTTTAGCAAAAAGAAGCATATTTTGATTTTATAAAGTTTCTAAAAAAAGCAGATAACATTTTCATACCATATATATGGTCAATGTTTTCATACTGTAATTCAATACCTTTACGTGTAAATAATAACGTTTATATTTGTTAAGTTTCTTTTTATAATTTTGATAAAAATTTATCTTTATAAAAAGATTATAAATTTTTTTAGTTAAAAAGATTCTAACAATATGCTCAATTCACACAATTTCAGTTCTATATCTAGAAGCGTTTTCTACCATACTAACTTTTATACACACACACACACTTTAAGTTTTCTTATTTACCACATTATATCAATTTATTCGAGCTGTTATGATTTTTATTTTTTAAGTCAAAAAGTTCCATATTTTACAACACGTTATAACTGTTTAATTAATTTATTCACATTAAAATATTTAAACAGAACTTCAAAGTAAGAATTGTTAATAGATTAAAATATTTATTATATTCTTTTTCGGAGATATTTTTTTTTACTTTTAACTTAATTTTTAGCGATATTGACGGCTAAAAAAATGAAAGATAAAAGATTACATTCTTTTCTTTGGATACAATAAAAAGATTCAAAGAACAAGACTTTCCTGTCGATTGACTTGTTTTCAATCCCATAAAATTTATGTTGTGGGAAGATTAGACGTCTTCTCCATTTACTTTGTGGCTAGATTGTATCTCTTCCTGGGACCCCATCACCGAAGTCTGCCGCACACTCACTTGTTACTCAAAGTTTCTCATTTCTTTCGCGTATCTATGACAACACTTGTTATGGAAGAGGAAAACCTAGAGAGAGAGAATGGTAACACGAAGCATTTTCTGTTTGGCCAGATGGGGGTTTTCAATCCGAGCCGATCGATCGACGGCTGCTGGTGAGTGACTTTACGGTTGCCATCGCAACTGCATCTTCCATCTTCCTAGGCCAACGCATCATGAACATCCTACCTGTTGCGTTACTGCCCCTTCGGTTTGTTAACGAGCTTTTTCTCAGTTCGCAAATTAATTTTTTTTTTCTCCTTCTCGGTCCTCTTCTCTTTTCTTTTTATTTCTTTTTCTTATTGACTTCCTCAATTCACACACCGCCATGTGAATCACCGTATGGAATCCGTCGCCAGCCTGGTTGGGGACCGGTAAACGAAGAAATTAAGTTTTTCGGTAACAAGGAAACTAGCTCAGGGGGAATTATGCAATATATACTGAATGTTTGTTGTAAAAAGATTGACTTGACATTGATTAACTTTGACCTTACTCCTTGACCTTAAACTAAGGAAATAAAATGAATCTCTCTCCTTCTTATGTAAAATTAATATGGAATGGAGCAATAAAGGATAATGTGAGAAATGTATATACTCTTAAAATTTAGAATTACTCATTCGTCAATCACGTTACATTTCTGAGTACTACAGCCCTTATTTTTCTTAATGATTTTACGTTTGTAGCATATTAATATAAGAAACCATGAAAAAATGTTAAATGTTAAACATCATTAAGACGATGACAAATAACACGGAAAATTTTTTATATTAACTAATAAAAGTCTATTATTATATGATTCAGGTGGAAAAGTGGAGCAGCACACCCCATATTGCCTAGCCAGCCTAGCTGGCACACGACAACAACAACAAGTATATTACTAATAGTAAATTCATTTTACTGTAAGTTAAATTGAATTTTTTTAAAAAGGATCAAATAAAGTACCAATTTAAATTAAGTACGAACAAAAATTAGGACAAAGGATATAGCAATAAATAAAAATATAATTATTATTAACATAATTAACAAATATTGGAAACATTAATCTTTATAAAAAGCCTTAAGCTTAAATACCAATAAGCTTGATGATTAAATTTTTAACTTAACTATATTTTAAGAAAGATTAAACCACATATGCGTATATGTTACTATTATTGGGCTCACAAACATATAAGAACTATTAAAAATAGCTAAATGTATTTCAGCAAAACTATCGCTACAATGTAGGAACAAATATTTGTAGATTAAATTAGGATAACTCTTTATTAGAAATAAAACAAAGAAACGTAAACATTCATTTAAGAAATGAATTACAATTATGCAATAGAAAAAATATTTTCAAATGAGTCTGTTAAATTTTAACTGGAATAAATATTAAATTAAATTTTCTTTAACTAAATCTAAGACCAAAAAATTAATTACTTCTGCTTAAAAGGAACTTAATTGACTACTAAAAGTAACCAAATTGATGATATTAGGTTATAATCCTCACTTATAATATTTGCATTGTTTTATATAATTAAAATGATATTACACATTATGTAATGAAAATAATTTAAAACAACTCTTTCTCGGTAAATTTCTTCTCCTTTTGTATCCACACAAGTCACAGTAATTATTTAAAATTAGGTAACTAAAGAAACTATAAATGATAAGCTTTTAAAGGAGGCTTAAGTTTATGCATTAAAAAAGGGAATTTAAAATAGAATTTCATATCTATGAAATACCATCTAATGTAAGATTTATTTAATTAAATATTTCCAATGGAAATGTTTTATATTTTTAAATGTTGACAAGTTTGATCCCATTTTCTTTTATTTTATCGTATTATATATTGAGATCGTACAGATAGTTTTTTTATAATCAAAGATCAAAGAGCCGCTAGATATTTAGATATCAAAATATTTATCAGCACATATTTTAAACTTCATATAAGATTTTATGTACATTTGGTTGCAAAATGCAAATATACGTGAGAAAATCCTTTTAATATTTAACAAATAATATACAAATATCTTTGAAGAAAATATTACCGAAAAATTAGGTAATACTTAACTGATTCGGAAAAAACTGCAAAGATATATTTTAAACCGAGTTCATTATAAAATTTGTTTTAGTTATTTTAACACAAAATTTCCTTTTCAGAAATATCGAGTTTAACTAAAATATGCTTAAAAGAAAACAATATTTTCCTTTAAATCAGTGTCTTTCATATTTCCCATAGAGATATCTGAGTAATATAATTTATCTTGAAATTATTATTGAAAATGTGTCCCACAGACTGAATTCATAAAAGAGCAATGTTGTGAAGCGATTCTTATACAATTTCCATTGTAATATCATGGGCAGACGTCGACTATGTGATTACCATAAAAGAGTGTATAATTAGAGGTGACAATGTTATAATCATGTTTATTTAGTTTACAGTTTTACATGAAATGATTAGTAAAAATATAATTTAAATATTTCATCCATCTTGCACAATTCAATTGCAAAATGTATTCATCATCCTTTGCTGAATAACGAAACTCGTAACTATATAAATACATCGCCTAGACACTAGAGAAAAGCTATTATAACATAATTATACGACTCATCATCAAAAGACAGGGTATTTTGATTAATAAAATAATTGCGTTAGTTGTCCCTTAAATTAACTCAAATGTTTAAGCAAAAACTTCATACGTTGTGATATTCTTTTTTATTATATAATCAATTATTAATTTTTATTGAATTTGATAAAAACTTTTGATATTATACAAAATTCAATTTTATTTCCAAAATATTAAAAAAAAGTGATAATATTAATTAAACAGAAAATAGTTTTCTTCTATTATTTAATCTGTTCAGTTTTGATTTACTATTAATTTAAGAAAGCGTAAACAATTATATCAAATCGTTTAATTTTCACATAAACAGTGAAATGAAATATAATTTTGTTGTCCTTAAGAGCAAAGAAAATATCTAATTCGCAGGTGAAATCTAATCGGTTTGTTCTTTGGGAGTATCCTTTTTACATTCTTTCTAAGTAAATTAAAGTTATTTGCGCTTTACGAAACTACTGTGAAGTAATTTTATATCTTCGTAAATTGCTGGCGAATGACAGTTGATTGAAAATTTCCAATAAGTAATTTAACTCTCGAAACCATTTCTCTTGATAAATATTCCTCTTAGAAGATTCGGTTAATATTTACCATTCTGAAAGATTGAAGAGGAAAGCCTGTAGGGTAAATTTGGAAGGTGTGCAAAATATACTTATTTAACGATAGTTTCAAAAGTTTTAATATTAATCTATAAGCATTTGGATTTGTTTTATATTTGAAGTTATCGTAGTCACAGCATATTTTTGAGTTTTTCATATAACCAAAAAAAATACCTTTTTGAAAAGTAGTTTCAAATGTAATTTTTAAGAAATGAATAATTAAACATTATAAATTAAATATTTTATTTTGGGTAAAGATGAAATATTTTGCTTATTTTAACTGAATTTTAAATTGTGTATTTTTATTTATTAAGAGAAAATCTTAATGCTTAATTAACAATCTTTAATGCTGAATCATAAGCAATCACAATATGTATACTTTGAATAGATGTAATTAATTAAAACATTTAATCAGGGATTCATGATTTTAAATTCTATAGTCAAATATAAATTTCATCTTAAAATTTTAACTTTAACTTTATTGATGACATGATTATTTCATTCACAAATTTTTCATTTTTAATAAAAACAATTACATATTTTTTAATGAGACAATGTTAGTTTTCTTTGCTAAAATTCAAAGGCACTCTAAAATTCACATGAAAATGAACTGTTTAAAGAAATTTTGATCTCTTTTAATATATGTTTCTGTAATATAGCATGTATTTATGTGTAACAGTATTTAGAAAAAATGTTAAAAAAAATATCAAAATAGTAAATTTTAAAATTTATAATGTAGTCTTTTAAGCAGAGGGCACTTTGCGAAAATATTTTATTATTGTCTTAACATATTTGTACGAAAGTTACACACTTATTTATTATACTAAAAAATATTTGAAAACAACATGAATTATACAAGCAATTTTCATGAGTTAGAAAAGAATATTTTATAGAAGTAATGAATGGAGAATTCTTAATTTGATAAAATTCCTAATAGTTGTCTATAATACACAATGCGATTAATGTTGAGGGAACAAATTAGGATGTTTCATATATTTTAAACACCATACATATTGAAACATAACTAAATAATAAAATGTTCTTTTGGCAAAATTCATCGTTAAAAATAATACATAACAGCAAGTATATATATATATATACATATATATATATATATATATATATATATATATATATATATATATATATATATATATATATATATATATATATATATATATATATATATATATATATATATATATATATATATATATATATAAATTAACATTATATTTGAAATAACAGGTCTAATACAACATAATGCTAAATTTGTCCGGTTACAAGAAATTTTAATACACTATTTTTTATTTTCTAGAATTAGTATCTTCCTATAATCTTTTAGTGAAGCGTATAGTTCTCAGTCCAGTTTGACTTCATTTTTGCATGCAAATTATTGTGTCTAAGTATTTTTAAATATCCACAACAGAGCATATGACGCCTTGAAACTGTTATAGAGGAAATCGCTTAGTTTTTAATATCTTAAATGAAGCGAAAATAGTTGCATTTTGTAATCAAATTATATTACTTAATGTCAAATTAATTAGCATTGCGTTCAATTTTATAAACACAATGTTATCAATAAAATGTTAAGTACAGGAAAATATTGCTAAGTGTTGCTATGGCGACAAAACCGAAATCGGTGTTTTTAACGAATTTCCCCGTTGACATTATAACGAAAACAAAGTCAATGTTTTTTTTTTTTTTTTTACGAATTGTATAACAAAATATACACATATAATTGTATAACAAAAAAGACAGGATTGCCACAAGGAGTGCATTTAGAATGAAATAGTCAGGGTTACTACGCTTTGCGCGTCTATCGCCCATTTGGCGAGAAAGGGGTACCCAAACCACAGATTAACCTATATCTCTAATGAAATTCTTTATGAATTTCCCACTTAGGTGTCTTTCGTTCATATTCAGTTATAAATTATAGTAAGTACTTCAAAGATTCATAAAAGTAATTCAACTCTACTTTCATAAAAAACAATGTAAAGAAAATTTCCCACACACACGTTTAGATTTTCAATATAAAATTATATATTCAAAATTAAAACTAGTAAAAAAAAGTAAATTATATAAAATGTAAACGTAAGTATTTTTGGTTTCAATTTGAAAATGGATTTTCATTATGCGCTCAGGTTTTCTAAAATTCCCTTATTAAGGCAAATTATTTGAAATTCTCTTTTTCATACTCAAAAATAAGAAAATAGTTATATATCACTGCTAAAAACTAAAGTGCAAAATAAAGTAAAAATGCAATAAATTTTCAAATTTTAAGAATATTTTGTAACTAAATTTAAAAATAGTTTTATGTTGTTTTTTTACATTTCTCATTCATTTTTTACTCTCTCGTTATGCGTCTTGTTCACTCTGCTTAATATTGAAACTATTAAAAACGTATTTAAAATATTTACGAAAACGCAAGTTTTTCTCAATATTTTTCTCAAATATTTCTTAAAGAGGAATTTTTATTAAGACAAGATTTTAAATTAAATAACTGAAAGATGTTTTGATAACATTATATTTATAAATCAGATTTGTAACTTAACAATTATAATATAGTGGGTATTTTAATAAACTATAATATTCAATTTTCAAAGAAAAACTATTATCATATACTATATTTGTTAAAAAATGTATGTGATCCAATACCTATATGATCCAACACTTTTTTGGATAAATTTCCAGTATTAGCCACAGCATAAATTGTATTAAACATATAAACACCTATTGTAAAAAGAATTAAATAGTACAAAACATTTGAGAAAAGTTACAGAGGCAAATGTAAGAACCATCCCTTTTTTTAATAGTAAAATCTGTTAGTTACATTTGTTACTCAAATAAAAAACCAAAAATCACAACTGAAACATTGAACTTTTTAATATTTCAAAATGAATTACAGTAATGTTTACAAACAATTGTTCAATGCATACTCTATAACCAAAATAATTTATCTTAATCACTACGAAATTTAAAGATCACATTTTATTGATTTATTATTATCACAAAAGGAATGTTTTATACAGTGTAGTGTAAAAGATATCAACTAAAATGATTAATTTGACAAAAACTATTTTTTTCAACGTCAAGTATTAGAATTTCTTTGGAATTATTACAATGTAACTACCAATGAAGTGAAATAATTTCACATGATTAAATTGTTGAATTCATCTTAATAAAAGCTATAAACTTGTATAGATTTACAGTATCAGTTATTTTTCTTCTTTTTATATTTGAAACTAGTTGAATTAATATAAAAAAAGGCGAATCAAAAATCATAATATCAGAAAAATTAACAATCATAATGATAAATTATCTTTTTTTTAAATTTTTTATTTAAAGAAAATTTTTTCCTGTGTCAAATAAAAATTAAATTATGTGTAAAGCATGAAAAATACTTCACATATTATTATATTTCTAATTTAAGTAGTTTTAAATATTATTTCAAAATGTAGCAAAATCATTAGCTGAAATGTATTTAAAAATACGGCATTTTATGGGAAAAACTTTAACACCTTAAAATACGTGTAGTTAATGAGTGAAATTATTGTAATATCTACATTATAGTATTAACATGATTCTTTTGATATTTTTTTCATAACTATGAAATTTTGTGCTGTTTAATAGTTATTGCAATTTCTCTACTATTTTGGAAAAATATTTAATACATTTTCTTAATAGCTTTTCTCTAATCTTAAAATATATGCATTCATTTTTAAATATATAGTTTCATTTCTTGAGATCTTGCTAATGTACATGTCATGAACACTTTTTTAATTCATAATAGCAATAATTTTCCTGGTGAAATATTTTTAAGAATATAGAAAAAATTGCAATACTAGGCTAATTATTATAACTAAAAACTTAATAAATTTATAAATAACTTAAATTAAAACAGAGAGAGCTGAAAAAATTTATTCTTAATAATATTCCTAAATTTAGTATTTTATTTCATAAAATCATAATAATGAGATGTTCAGTCTAAGGAAACTCTTAATATTTAAATTTTAAAAACAAAAATTATATATAATAAAATTTTCTTATATCTATCTATATCTATATCTATCTATCTATCTATCTATCTATTTATCTATCTATCTATCTATATATATATATATATATATATATATATATATATATATATATATATATATATATATATATATATATATATATATATATATATATATAAATATATCTATCTATATATATATATATATATATATATATATATATATATATATATATACAGAGAGAGAGAGAGAGACTATCACTTACACTGCAGATATGTTTAGCATGTAAATAGATATTCACCTGCTCTTTATTTAATTCTATTTTCGATATTATTAAATTTGGAAAGTAGAACGAATTGATTTAATACCTGTATTGAATAAAAATAGTACTTTCTTTATAATTTTGTGTCAAAATATATTATTCTTAATATAAAACAATTGACGTAAGTAATGAATCATGTTACTCAAAAGTATCTTCTCTCTTACCTTGCAATATTAATATTAGGCGGATCTATATTAAGTTCAAGACATAAAAATTCAATTTCTCTTATTCATATTTTATTTTAAAGTCTGTGTGACATCAACTATATAAAAATAACTTTAGAAGATCTACTTTCCGGTATATGGTTTTTGTATAACTAAAAATAATGTTTGTGTTTTTATAAAATGAAAACATTACTTTTTATGCATTAAATAATTATTAAATATATTTAACATTTTTAAATGACATTTATTTTAAATAATTATGTTTAAAATTAATATATTTTCAATTTATATTTAAAATTAATATATTTTCAATAATTGTTTGCTAGGAGAAATGAAATTATATACTTACTAGCAACTGTTTGCTAATTATAAAACCCCTAACATTATAATGAAACAGCATTAAGTATCCTATTCGTAATGACAAATATTATATTTCATTCGAAATTTCAATATATCTATTTACACTTGAGCTTCTGCAGTTATAATTTTCAGAAAACAATACTTTAATATTTCTTTTATTTTATTTGACGCAGCAATAGATACATTTTCAGCAGTAAAATGAATTCGTTTGCGATTTCTCTCAAAATAAAACTAAAAATTATATAACATTAAAAATTATATTTGACATAATTATCTTCTTTTCCTTCCATTTATTGGTTCTGTTAGAGTTTCATGACATTTCAAGTATTTTAAGCAGCTATCGAGTATATAAATTAAACTTCTAAATATTTTCGTTGCAATTTAGAATTTGCTATTTTATAACAAATCATTCATGTAAACTATTATATGCATTTTTTAATATTAACATAACATTTTAAACTAATTTCGATTAATAATATTTGATATATTTGATAATATTTCAAGTAAGTGGTCAAAATATAAATATTACATCAGGAATCAAAATAGTAAATCCTTAAATTTTTTTTAATTTATAAAGACTGTATAAATAATTTTATAATAAAATAATCTATATATATATAAACTAGAATATTGAAGGAATCAAAATATATTAAATTCATTTTTAAAGATTGTTAAAACATTTAATCAAATCTTTAAAACGAAACACCATAATACGTAAAATGGTGAGCTTTCAGTGAAATAATAGCATAATGAAGAAGAAATAGATTTTTAAAAATTATAGATGAACAAAACACTGAAGAAAACTGAAAGTATTAAGCCATCTAATACAATACCGTTTCTAAATATCATTAAAATTTCAAAATTTATCATTTGTTGAGTTTATTATTTTAAAGAAATATTATTCTTAATTAAATTAAAATATTTATTGAATAAAAATGATCCATTAAGACGAAGAATTGTGTTTTGTTCCACACCCTTCAAAGGGAGACAACTTTCTTTATCGGAATATGACAGTTAACATGAAACCAGACCAACCATTACAGATTTAAGATTTTTTTGCTATTTTAAACATTGATTTATTGAATTTGTGTGTCCTCATTTTTTTACTGAATACGTTTCAATTTAAATTATCCTATTATTCTTATATTATTATATTTTAAATAACAGGCCTTTAAGTGTGTTAATTTTAAGCAATTATTGTTATTAATAAGAATTCCATAATATATTACACGCTGTTCATCACGCTATTTTGTAAGGTAAACTAATTCTTGTTGATTTGAAAGCTCTCGAAAAATTATTCATATATTAACTTTCTTAACTCTATCCTAATAGCACACCAATTCTATTAAAGTAAAAAAAAACGTGTTCTGATGTTTGTGTAATTTGTATTTTTTGTGTGTATATAATTGCATATTCTGTAAATTCTTTTTTGATAGATTAATACTTTATAAAGACCATATGAAATTCAGCAAAGAAATGTATTTAAGGTCGATTAAATGCTTAATGCAGAGGTATATTCACAGTACTTGATTAATCAGACGTGGTGCATCCATATCAAGACAATGAAATCTTCTGAAACTTACAAAAGCCTACCTTAAATTTCGTGCTTTCAGGCTTACATGTTTCTTTGTCTAGACATACAATTGCTAAAATGGCTTTGTGCTTGGTTTATTACCTTAGAATGAGGTAAGAAACGTGTCTTCTTTTAGGAGTAGAAAATTGCACATTCTTGGAAAATGTCTTTTATTACTCACATATTTATTATAACATGTAAATATATCTCTCTTTCTTGCCCATCATGAATAGAAATAAACAGACATCTATAATAATGAATCTAAATATCATTTCCCGAAATTATTTGAATACAGTTAGATGCATTTAACTTGATATTTTAGATCGAGTTTGCCTTTAAAAATTAACTTTGTATTTTGTACACCTTTCTATTTTAAAAAAAATACTTTAATTTTTTGTTGAAGAAAAATAAGTGATTATGGAATAATTTATGTGTATAAAATGAGATTTCCTTTATAATTTATTTACATCAGATCCGAAATCGCATGAATATGATATATTATACTCGATATGTAATGATCATTATTTCCAAATATAATGTTTTGAGAATATAAGGACAAAAATAGTTAAATGATATTCTACTAAATAATTTGAGAAACTTTAAAATTAATTTAGAAGTGAAAACTTCTTACAGAATCTGTTAAAGATAACAAATTTTTTCAGTGACTTTTAACTACAATCTTACAAAAAAAGCACTTTTATATATAAGTATTTTTGCAAAGTGCCCATATCTTACAAATAAAGTTTAATGCAATTATTTATGCTATATTAGTCTAACAAGCTATAGCGTATTGTTTCGGCATGAAAAATATTATTAAGAACAAGTTTCCGATATAACAGGATTAATCACAATATATTACAAATATTTAAAATGCTCTTCTGTTGGATATTTTTTCTCTAAAACATTACATATGTTATTTAATTTTATAATGTTATTATGTTATGTTATTATGTTAATTTTATAATGTTAATTTATATGTTATTTAATTTAATAATTTTTATGAAGAAATATTCGCAAAACAAGTATTGAATCATGCCTGACTTAGAAAACAATCCTTTTAAAGAATTACTTATGAAATAAATAATTTTAAAATGTGTAAATAAAGTTATTTTGTTGTCAAAAAAACGTAAAATTGAAAATTGGAAGAAACTTTATAACACAAATATGCTTAATTTTTTTATCTAATTTAATTTTCATCTAATATAAAAAATGTCGTACACAACAGTTAAAAATTAATAAAATAAATAAAATGGAAACGAATAAAATGAAAATAGTTTTTTTTTTCTTTTATTCTCAAATATATACTATAAACTATCCGACTCAAAATATATAAACAATATACTATTTAAAAACAAAACAGGAAAAATAATATTTGTAAGTGATAATTCATAAGTGATAAGCCAATAGTTTATTAAATTTGTATTATAAAATAAAACGTTTCCGTTGTTGTTATTTTAAAAATTGTGAAAAAGAAATACAGTATCATTTGCTGAATTTGCATTATTGAAAAATATTTTATAAAAATTTTCTGTCAAGAATTTTTTTTGAAACATTGTTTTCCAATTTTATAAGGAAGAGGAATAAAATATAAATCTTTTAAATGTGCGTTATTAAAATAAAACAAAATAATTAATAGCTTTCAATATATTTGATTTCAAAAATAGCTTTTCAAAAGAAATAGATTTTCTAAACCTTAATATAGTTTTTTAACTACTAATACAACTTAGAAACTATTTAAAAATGCTCTAAATGATATTGTGGATAAAATGAGTGCAGATTTCTTATATTAAGATTGTATTAGGAAATTTCAATGGAATTTCTGAGATTCAGCGATTTAATTGAATAAGTATTGATTATATAGTTTAAAAATAGATTGGTTGCATTGAAGATTATGAAAAACAAATACACGCTCTAATTATTTGGTCAAATAATAATCAAAAAATACATTTTGAATTTTGCTTAATTTTCTTTTATTCACAAGAAATTTAATTGAGCTGTTTAAAGAGGGTCACTTTAAAAAATTTATTTATGTATAATTTAATTATTTCAATATGACATAATCTAATAACTGATGGAAATTCAATATTATTTCCTTCTTATATGTAATTCTTTATTTACCTTTATGAATAAACCTAGTTGTTATTATGTGCGTATAGCCTGCCAATTAGAACAGTATTTATTGAATTTTTAGTATTTGCTATGTGCGTAACTATTGGAAGTGAATGAAATGATTTCAATTGGGAAATTTATGCAAGGCAATAAATATCATATATACTTTTACTTCTCATTCATTTTAGTTATACGGAAAAAAATTTTTAGTATTAGTTCAATTGAGTTTATTTTTTTTTAAATTTTGTAATTATAAATAATAGAAAGGAATGATCTGAAATGAAATTTATAGTGTGACACTAAACATTCCCTTTTAAATGTCACAGAAAGGAACTGTGACATCATTTCCAGATATTGACTATTTCGTTTAAAAACATATATCAAATTATTGTCCTTTCTTTAACTCTATTTGTTGTTATATTGAGGGAAAATATCATATTTTGTGCTTAAAAATGTCAAAATTATTTATTTTTACTGTGTTTTGAATTATAATAACAAGTAATAGAAAATTTCAGTTCCAGAAAAAAATTTTGCCTGTAGTTCACTATATGTGTTATGAAAGTATTAATAAACCTAATAAACTATTTGCTCAAAATTACAATTCTAAGGATACACAGCACACACACACCCTAGTAAGAGTAACAAAATAGTGTAAATAAAAAAACAGTTGTGTGTGTGTGTAAAATATATAAAGTTTTATTGGAATTCGTAATCTCAGTAAGCATTTTTCAGAATAAAAAAAATTGCATATTTTCATTTAACATGTCTTCTAATTGTTTTATTTTTCTAAAAAGTATTCTTTATTGTATATATTTGCTTCTACATGTGTAAATATTAAATAATTGTTTCCACTATAATTATTTACGTTAATTTTTTCTTATTAAAAACATGAATACTTAATTTTAACAATTGTAATTTTTATTATAGTCATAGGGTTTTAATTGAAGTGAGATAAAAAATTATATGAAATTATTTCTGCAGCAACTCAATTAAATTAAACAAAATAAAAATCTATCAAAATTTACAATGTATTTCAAACCATGTCATTTTTCCTTCTTAGAAAAAAATTCAAATCCTAATTACTTCGAAGTTGCTATTTCTACAGTGATTCTATTTAAAATGTGTGTGACATGAAAATTCAACAAAATTTCTAATGCACATTAGTCCATTGTATCTTTTCTTCTTTAGAAATGCATTCAAAGGATTCCAAATTTTAATAAATGAAATTCAACTGAAAGAGCTTACTTTTTATTGTGTAAACATGCATTAATTTTTTCCTAACTGGAATCAAATAATTTTTTGAAGCCTTTACTTTATGCTTAGCAAGCTTGCGATCTAATTCTAATTATAAAATTACATTCATTTTTTGAACCTTGTTTAAAAAATTATATTTTGTATTTTGATATGCAGCAGAAATATTTGTAATATTTCTGCTGCATCCATTAAATTTGATTTCAAAAGCTGATCAGATTAAAAACACTAATATTTACCTTTTAGATCATATTTACCACAATATGATGTTAGGAGAATTAATTACCCGATCAGAATGAAAGCGGTAGGCATTTAGCATCATTTTTTCTCCCATTCTAGATAATCAAATGACAGATTTTCCCCGTCGCTGAATACAAGTCGGATTCGCCAGCGAGGATAATTAGCAAATGTTTCCAGCAAACCCCCATTTTACCGATAGATGTTTTTATTTCATTTTTGATGCTATCAGCTGCAATATTAGTGGTCCAATGTATTCAAGCATTATAGATCGGGAACACAACTTTCCACGTAATGACCTTTTTACTTTTATTAGGTGTGATAGTTTATCGATAGAATTATCCCATCTACGTGAGAAAAAATGTTTTCCTTTTCTAAGTGGTTCTATAAAGCTGGGAAACAAATGATTATGATTTTTTTTCTTATCGGTTTTATTTAAAAGTTAGAGGACAGTTTAAACCTTTTATTCAGCAAGTAAAATATTCACCCTTATATAAAAAAAATTGTATAACTGATTGTTGAGTAAGGCTATTTTATATGTAGAGAAGCAAAATTAATTATTTCACTTTAACAATAATTATTTACCAAAGATACAGCATTGAGCAAACGTATGATGTGGGGGGAAACTATAATTTCCATGCACACTTTTTGCATTTCTTTTATCCAAAAATATATCTACAAACCTGTAATTGCATACAACCTATTTGTATTATAAATTTCCTCTCTAGAAAAATAGATAAAAATAATCTAAATTGAAAAATAAATGTAAAACTTAAAAACTTATATCCTAAAAAGTGGCTATTTATTATAAAAATAAAATACTTAAAATAGTTTAATGACATAAAAATTAACATGGATATTAATTAAAATTAATAATCATATAATTTGTTTGTATTTGAATTAACATGTAGTAATTTGAAATTAAATGTTATTATTAATTCATATTTATAGAATTATTTTTGACAGTTAAACTATTCTATGTTATTTAAGATTTACGTCATCGTGCAGTTTTTTATTATATAATTCTAATTGTGTAATCCAAAAAAATCAAATATTAATTCATTGAGAATGATAATTAAATTAACTATATTTAACTATTTGTGAATATAAGTCTATTAAACAATGAATAACTTCTGTATATTGCTTATATTTTTAAATTTTGACAAAAAATAGACTGGTAATTTCAATAAATAAAGATAATTTATGAATCCTTGATTCAGAAAATTCTTTTAGAGGAAAGATGTAGATGGTCAATAAGTATAGTAATTTAGTATATTTCTTTGTAATATGGTTACAAAACGTAAAACATAAGTTTAAACTTTATATTCTCATCAAATAATCTTTTAATTCGTAAATAAATGCCAAACAAAATACTTTTTATTGCCCATTAATTTCTATAAATGTTGTTTCCACTTTAAAACGTCAATTTAAATTTTTTCCCAGTGATCTATAAAAGTAACCAAATTTAAAAGAAAAAATAATATTATTTTCCTTTACTATATATACTTAAAAGGAGAATAATAGTCATTATATTTAATAATATTTCTATTTAAAAGAATGCAGAATAAGATCACATATCTTAAATAGAAATTTGAGTTATGAGATGTGGTTATAAGGTACTGAATTAAATACATTCTCAAATTTGGGAAATAAGAAAATAAATGAGAATATCATACAAAGATAAAATATTTTGAAAATGTATACAGTAAAATATTTTAAATTTGGAAGCACCTGGAAGCAGAGATACTAGGAGCAAAGAATTCAGATAACTCAGTTCCATGCACCTATTTCGTTTTCAAGGAATCACTATCCGGTCATGTCGTTCGATTCCAATGTTTATTTTAAGTTGCTATAATGCTTTTAGGCATTAGTGTAAAGAGATATGCTTTCATGTAACATAATATACTCTAAAGAAACAAACATACAAGTGGAAAATTCATCCTAAAGGTATTCATAAGGTTTTGATCTATGTCGGTTCCAGAGAAGTAAAATTCTTTGAATGCACGAACGGCGGTAAATGCCTAAATGCACACTGTAAACTATTGGTGGATTTTCTAAAATTTCCCATTTAAAGAGATAGGTAAATGTGTATCCTGAGTGAAACTTTTAAATTTATTTTCTCACATATAAAATTTAGTAAATAAAATTGAAATTAATATAATCAATACAGTCTTCCAAAATATTTCCTAATACATATTTATAAAAATGGCAAATTTTTTATTCGTTCATCCATAAATTTCTATGACAATTTATCCCACATTTCTGTTTTATAAAAATTTGCGTTTAAAATTTCAATATATTTCCTTTGGGAAACATTCTGTTACAATCAAAAACAGAGAATTCTTAATTTGATATGTTTTATCAGCATCTAAACATTCAACGTTTTTGTGAACCTTTTCTTATTACTTTATAATATTTTTTTATCTGAAATTGAAATACATTCGTTTTTAAATCAGAAAAGTCTAATAAATTTTAATTGAAGACAATTTTTGTAAATTACGGTTTATATTCCATTTTTTAAGTAACAAATATATTACATATAACTAACGCTTGCTCTCTGATATCCCAAGAGGTAAGTATAATTTACTGATTATTTGAATTTTTTCTTCAATTAAAATATATCTTTATAAATTAAATTTATCAATAATTTCTAATGTATTTTACCTTTCTAATGCATAAGAGTATCTTACTCCCTTTACTTTGAAGTGGAATAATTATAGTTCTAGGAACAAAAAAAAATGTGTAGATATAGTAAAGTCACTACAAGACTGGATTTCTTTCAGCGTACCTTAAAATGACTATGAAAGCAGTCATTTCCTTCTTGACGGCATTATATCCTACGAAATGATGTTAGGAAATAAATAAGCTCATATCATTTGTTGAAAGTTGACTTTACTTAAACGGTGCTGCTAGTTTATAAAAACAATCTTGCCCAAACAAGTCGATTAAATATTCTTTGCATAATGTAGAATATTTTTTTATGTGCACTCTTCAATGAAAATTAAAAGATGAAAATGATTTAGTTGTTTATTAAGTCAACGTATCACGCATTCGCCCAGGTGACACAGTATGTTCAAAACTTACTTCTTCTCGAAGTAAATGATCTATGTCTAGATTAATGTGGTAGGCCATACCTAATACTTTCTCATCGTGCAGTGGAGTTTCCTAAATAGCTCTCATAATTTCGGTAGCTTAGGCACGGAATTATAGAAGTATATGTGTGAAAAAAAACACTTCATTGTTTCATCTTATTTTGGACAGACAATCATGATCTTCACTTATTTTTAAACGTCTATATAGCCAATGACTTCATTCATGGTTACATTGAATTTGGCATGTACTGAAGTGGATTGTAAGTCTTTAACTTATCTCAAACAACACATTATGAATTACCACTGCAATTGTGATTCTTTAAGTGTTGAGATCCGTAGTATTTAAGATAACCATTTTATTTCTCAAAAAAACGTAGGAGTCAAAATTTCTTTGGTCTGTTCACTCACTACAGGGCTCATTATTCAAATCATCTGTCGATTATATTCTAATTTCTGATATAAAAGCTTCATTAACAGTACCGCTTAGTAAAATCAACAGACTAGTATAACTGAAGCATTAAACATTTTTCTTTCAGCTCATTTTGTATATTATTTTCATGTGATATCACTGATTTTTGACATCCAGAGCCAACTGCTCTGATGGTCACTGTCAGATTTTCAAAAGCCCTGCGTCATTTCAATTTTTTCTATAAAGTTGTATCATCTTATGTAGATTATTACATGATTTATATTGAATTTTCTCCAGAATGTTCATTTGTATGTTAATAATTCCAAACTTGTATATTAATCTATGAATTAAAGGAAATATGTGGATAATAAAGGAAGGATCCAAAAATCTGTTATTAGTTTTGGTTAATATAACCCTGAATTAATTAAAGTTATATATTGTACTTTATAGTGATAGACGTAGTTAATAATATCACCCAGCAACAATTAATTAAAAAATATTTGTCTAAGTAACTTGATAATGCTAATTTTGTAACTTAATATTTAAAGATAATTCAAATTTAAATTCATATGAATAAAAATAATACAATTGGGGTTATATGTATGACGCACAAGCTTTTATAAAAGGATTTACTTAAAATAAAAATTAACAATCTTATATAAATATAAAAATTATTCTAATAAAACATTCAAATTAATATAAAAGAAAATTATTTTCTGTAATATTTTTAATATTTATTTTAGTTTTCGATTTATAAAAAATCCAATCCTTTGATAAACTTAAATGTTTATTGTCCAAATGCATTGAAATTACTGAAATAATCTTTTAACTTCCTATTATTATGTTCAAAAAATATATTCTACCTATTCCAAATCAAATTTACAATGAGATTTTCATATAAAATTTTTAAAATCTGTGTTGCAATTTGAAATTTTATGTAGTAACTAAGGCCTTAAATTTTGGAAAGTTAACTTTTGACCACGGTTCCTAAGAAAATAATATAAGAATATTACAAAATGTTTCGGGTGTTTAACATAAAGTTTGTCATTATATTTTGGAAAACATTATTTTATTCCACATAAGAATAACTAATACAAATTAACTATTTTTTTTCCACACACAACACACACGTTAAAAACGCATATGTTCAAACTCATTATACAAATTTATATGTAAGGCTGGAAAATACCTCTTGTATAGATATTTGGTAGTTGAATTTATGTTAGTTAACTAAAATGTGCCACATATGAATATTATTTTGGTTACAAAAATCGGTTCAAGGTTATATGCAATTATTTGATAAAAGCAAAATTATGAATTGTTCAATTTGAAAAAAATATTGACTGATGGATTCGATTCAAGCAGTCAATCATTTTTAGTGTGTATCAGTAAGCTATATTAGGTTTAACACTACCATATGAAGGGCAATGGAAAGAATTAAAATATTTAGTAATTATCTGAGTGCATTTAGCGAAATAATCAAATCATTTCTTACCTTAGAATTTTGAAATTAAGATCTATTGGTTTAGTTCAAGAGAAAGATTTAAATTATATCCTATCCTTCCAATTTAGTTCTAACTCAAACTCAACTGAGAATTTCAGAGAATATGTGCAAAAAAAAAACTTATAAAATGAAGAATAAACTTAAATATATAGTTCATATTTTCTCAGAATACACTAGGCTTGGAAAAACGTGGATTAAATAGATTTAAAATCTATAACAGATAGTAAATACTTGGGATAAAACAGATTTAAGGCCATTTGGTAGAAAGATAAAATAAAAACTTATTTTGGCTCATTTTAAATCTTTTCTTTGTTATATAACTAAGTTTTCAAGCCTTTTCTGGTTAAAAACTTAAAATCTCTTCATATTTTTAAAATATATAGTTTCTTTTTAGCAAAATAAACTAAACTTAATCTAAAAACATCTTTTAAAGATGTTTTGGTTTTTGTTAAAGATTAAAAAAACCATTCATATTATGATTATTATCATCACTGATATATCTAATAAATATGACAGTGTAAAAAACTAGCTACATTCGTAAAAATATTCCATTTCAAACAAAGGAGAAAGCAATGTAGGTAACATTATTTATGCTCATTTTCAATTATGATTAAATTTTGTACACTATTAATTTTAAAATATTTGTTTATAGTTTATTTTAAGACTATAAGAAAATGTTCAGAGAACAAAATACTTATTTGTACATTTACAGAGCAACAAAAAAGTGTATTAATAATGGAGCTTAAGAGAAAAACAAAAAAAATACGAACTAATTGATGCAAAGATTTCTGCAAATACATTGCTACAAAAATGCTTGAGTACACTGAGAAGAAAATGAAGCTTAATTATTTCGTAATAAATCGATGTTAAAAACACATAATTATTAAATAAATTAAGAATTGAAAAATCATAAAATTACAGAAGTTTACTTATAAATAAATCTTAACTATAAAGGACTTTTTATTAAAACTAGGCAATTCACAAAAGTTATATATCTCTAAATATATAATTTACAAACATTACATCATTTTGCATAATTTTGTATTATAGTATTTGAAGTGCAAAAATTCGCAAATTTTTTTCTAATTGTTATTTACATCATTTAGAAGTTATATTTGAAGAAGATTCCCTGCAGAATTCATGTTCAAGCTTATTTCGTATCAAATTTCATTAAATTGAAATAAATAATTTTTTTATGAAAATTTAAATTATGAAAAAAAGTGAAACTAATTTTTATTAATTAATTCAAATATAATGTGATATTAGTTTTCAATCAAATTATTTTTTCATTAAAATTAGTTAGAAACATATTTTAAATATTAAAATATAATTTTCTGTGTAAATAAGTTGAGTTTATAAATCAGCTTAGATAAAATCGTAGTCTTCATTGTTTTTGATTCTCATTAAATTCAAAATTACAGAAACAAAATACAGAAAAAGTATATTTTAATACATTTGATATAAATTAAAAATTAAAAAAGGCGATGACGCAAAACAAAAATTTAATCCCTTAGCAGCGCCTAATCCCCTTTATGGAAACAAGTATAGCAATAAAGAAGCTAATTAAAGGTATTTTAATGATGTATATTTCATTATAAGCGAAGTTACAATATTTATAAACTTACTGTTCTAGGATATATTTGGTGGTTTTTCTATTCATGATTTCCAATGTTTTTTTCATCTTTATTTTATTGTTTTATTTTAGGATTTTTTTCATAAATTATAATTATTTTTCATTTTATACTGGTTCTTGTAAAAAAAAATATTCAAAACGAACTTATGTTTCTTTATTTAATTAATTACTAATAATTTATTTTATTAATATATTTATTTAATTAATAATTTAAAATTCCAAAATTTTAATTCAAATGTATTGGTATTGATTTTTACTAACAAATAATAAATTAATAAATTGTTATCACTGAAACTTTTGCAAAATTCTATTTAATATAAGGCAACAATACTAAAAAAAAGTAAATATGTATATCAGGACAAACAATTAATGCTGTTTTGATTTTTTTATGATTTTAAAGATATTTAAGATTAATCGAATTGACATTGTTAGAAAAAAAATAAAAATATTGAACTAAGTTCTTTGTGCTGAAATACATTTCTTTGAATATTTAAAGTTTTTCTTAAAATAAAAGCATATATGTTTTTATATTTTTGACTTAAATGAAAATAAATTCATAATAAACACACTGATAGTATTTAGAAAAATACAATTTCAAGAAAAGTCTTCTCAAGACACAATATTAATTTTTTTTATTACATCGAAGCCTTGCTTTTATTATCTTTCACTTAATGAAGAACTTTAAAACATATTTTTCTAATTCCTAGGAAATTTTATTTTTATAATAATAATAACGTGAATATGTTATACACACAATATTTTGTCACAAAATTAATTGATTTTCTCTATTTTTAATATATCCAATTTTCAAATTTTTTTTACCATTTCTGTACTTTGAAAAGTTCACACATTACTTTAAAAAAAACGTGTTTTATCATTTTCGAAGATTACATCATATGTATGTCAACCAAAATAACACTAGAAGTTTTAAATAATTTTTGAAAACATCAGATATTAAATTTTACGATACTTTTCCTAATTGATACTTATTTGATATTAAATGGTATAATAAAGTTTCTTTTATATTTTTTATAAACATCAGTGTGAGATATACACATTTTTCTTACTTTAAAATTTCAATTAAAAGTGGCTGTTAAAATTTTATTTAATTTTGATTGATTCGCAAGTGCATTATTTTTATAAACAACTGCGTTATTTTATCTTTCATCATGAGAAATGTTTTAAAAGTAAACAAAAGACTTAAAAATTAAAAAAGTTGACAAAATATAATAACTTGATGAAAAAATAATGTCAAGTAACGCAAATGATGTACAATATATGAATTTTTTAAATAAAAATTACTAGATCATTTTTGAAAATTTTAATATTTACAAATAATTTACGTAAGTAAAAACTTAAATTTATAACTTAAACTGTGATACAAATTGTATTTATTGATAAGAAATTAAAAATGTATATTTAATTTAATTACTACCTTGTAAGTTCTGAACAATTTCAAGATTTTAAAATATCTAAGTTTTAGGAAGAAAAAACTAAATAAACTTTGAATAAAAAAGATGTAGTTAATGAATAATATATTATAAAATTTAACTTATTGTTTGTAAAATTAAAATTTAAAATATGCATGTAAAACGGAAAAGTTTCAAAATGTTAAAGACTTCTTAAAATTAATGAATTAAATTACTTTTTTAATGCTTCATTATGGAGACAAAAAACGTATAAGAACTAATAAAGATAGTAATGAAATTAAACAAATCAGCAAGAAAATTATAAGTAAAATTTCATTAAAGGAATAAAAAGAAAATCCATGAAGTAGATAGAAGTATGAAATATTACAAACAAAAGGAGTTACTTTCAAAATCTGATTTAATAGGAAGATAAATTAGATTAATAATAAAAAGATAAAGACTTAAATAATAAAGATAAAGATAGAAAGACAAATATGTTGGATTCAAAATGCTTTATTGTATTTTTACTTTTTTGCCTGAAAAAATGTCTGTGTGATTTCTTTATGTAAGAATAAAAAAGTTTTAACAACAAGAATTTAATTTTGATAGCAATATAATTGTTTGGTATTAAGATTGTAATTTATTATATCACAACACTAGAGCTCTCCTCATTTGAGTTTTTTAAATTATAGAATATGGAATCTATAAGTTCAGGAGGGGATATCATATTTAATCTCAACATTGCAATACCATTAACAGCCTGAAAGACAGGTATATTAATCGTATGGAATTAATGGATCATACAGCCAAATCATGAGGCTCGAGTCAAGAATTCATATTGTGTGCAGGACAACAAATGTCTGAACAACGTTTGAAACAGCATGGACTACACACTCAGGGAACATGGCTTTGATGCTATAACACTGTAAAAAGTGCTTTCAATGGTATAATCAAGAGATGATGATGTTGCATCCGCGTTTAACGATGCCATGAAGAACGTACATTGCTATAGTGTATTCGGCATAATCCTAATAAACCATAAACTGGAATAATTGCATTGTAGAATGACACTTGACACATTTCGATCACAACTTGTTCATGTTGTGCCATATTAATATTAATTTAACAGTGTGCCATGTTAACTTGCTAAAATTAATACCCTGTTACTTTGAACAGCGGTGGT
The DNA here is from genome assembly GCA_030067965.1 of Latrodectus elegans. Lineage (NCBI taxonomy): Eukaryota > Metazoa > Arthropoda > Arachnida > Araneae > Theridiidae > Latrodectus > Latrodectus elegans. Next base: position 63,127,082 of record CM057809.1, read on the forward strand.
TACATTTCCATTTTTCTAAAGATTTTGCTCTTCCCTCATGCCTGTGAAATGCTAAGTTCTAGCAGAATACTGTACAACGCACACTGCTCATATTGTATGGATCTTTGCTAAAGGAAATGTTCTGCTGCTGACCTAGCTATTAGCTTCGCAGATTATTTCAACAACTTAAATGTTTCTTACCGAGCATTTTACTTATATAAGAACAATAGTCACTACTGTAGCATCGTGTTGAAGTTGCATGTGTAAAGTTACACCTGAACACACCATTCAATTTTGCTTAACTCAATGCTCAAGCGTAAAAATGTTGTTATTGCTGTCGGAGGTGATTGTTCCCCGATCTCATAGCATCTATGCTTTCAATTATTTAGAAAGTTTAATAATTTGTTGCTTACAATATAACATTTTTTTAATAAGTTTAAAGGGATAGTAACGCACACACACACACATATATATATATATGCATACATACATATATTGCGTTATTCATTTAAAAAAAATCCTAATAATTAATTTATAAATTAAACATTTATCTACAGAATTCTATTAATCTTTCAAAACATTCGTTGTTGCAGTAGATAAAAAATTAATTTAATAGCAAACTATAAATTTCTAAGAACAGAGCTAAAAAAGAGATATTTCATCGTTGGCTCAAACAGCAATATACACCTATGAATGCATTCACGTTCATTGATGCGTTTACTTCGGTAACTTTCTTTGATGCATTTTATAAAGGTATGGATGCAGGTCGTTTTGCTTTCCTTACAATTTTTCCACCTATATCCCCTCAAATATTTTTTATGACGAGCTTATTCATCGATTGAGGTTCAGACAACCATGGCTACAAGCTACATTTTTTAAACTAGAATTGATGTTAATTAGATTAAGCTAATCAGATGACTAGTTTTAAATGATGATGACTAGTTTATTTCAAAATGTAATAAATTTAATTTACGTAAGAATCAAGTTTCCTGCTAAAGGTAATAAATTTTAACTTTTTCAAAAAATTTTCTATTCGTTTCATTTCAGTAATTTATAGTAGTATACTCATGTAATTATAAATACAGGCTAAATTTAAGATAAAGACACGCTAACAAGCTATTATTAGATCTCATGCAATTAAAAATATATTCTAACTCCTATGTAAAAGTTCTATACTGATTCCTATTAAAAAGAAATCATGAAGTGATTTTATGTTTATAATATTTGCCATTCTTATTAAATTTTAAGAGAAATAATCACGATCAACAATTTTCAATGCATTTAGATAAAATAATAAAGATGACAAATTTAAACTTACTTAAATTTTCAATGCATATGCATAAACATTTTTAATATATACTGTTATTTAAAGCCTAATCTTTACAAAATGTTTATTTTATGTGAATGTAAATTATTTATAGGAATTTCTGTAAAAAAAAATGTTTACACTGAGACTGATATTTTCATATTATATGTAATCAATATTTGAGTAAAATATTTTAACTAAAATTATAAGAAATAAGTTACGGAAGCAACTTATAACTATTTATCTCATTAAAAATACATTACTAATCCAGTCAAACTGCATTAGTATCCAGAGAAGAAATGAATCATTAAATCTAATATGCTAACCTGTACTTGTGACATAGTTAATTTTGCAGCAGAGCAATATCTCAATTTCAGCTTAGATCTATGTTTATTTTTGTTTCAGGAAGATATCAGGTACGAAGTAAGCAAAAAGCCATCTAAGAGTAATATTTTTATTAGTCCAAGGATATAGTGCTCGTCAATGATCCTTCAATATTAAAGGATGAATTCAGTTGGGCTTGTAGTCATGTAAATGGAATTGATGAAGAGCTGTTATTTTTACTTATTAGTCATGCTAAATTGTAAAGCCTTTTTTTCGATGTGCTGATGTATGGAGAGAAACATACTTTTAATATATTTAATCTAAAACTCCAGAAAAGGATACATCATGCAGAAGTTAGTGTTCTTAAATATGGAAGAGTGCTTTAATGTGGGTGTAAATTTACCTTCAACACTAAAAAATTGACATCAAATTACAGATAGACTAAAATTTATGGATGTTGGACTTTATTTATGCCAGCAAGATTAAACTTATAAATCTCCCCAGCATCCATCCTCACCAATGAGAATGACGAAAGGACTCATTATTCAATAATAGTTGAGATAAAACTCCGAATCTTCCACTGTGAAAAGTGCGCTCGCAACTACAGTTAAAGGGAGCAGTTGACACCAACAAACTCCCCTATGTCGAGGAGTTTTACCATTTAGTCAAAGGGGAATCAAATGGCAAGAATTACGGTAAAATAATCATATTCTTTGAATTTATACTGTCACAAATGGTGATACACTTTCAATTTGCAAGTAGATATTGTTTGTTTTCTACAATACCTATTTGCAAACTGAAAGTGTATCACCACTGATAACTTGCGGATAAAATTAGTTTGCAAATATCATGGCCATAGACTTCTCATGATCTAAATTCCGTTCAGAACATGTAGAAAGTGAATCCACCAATCCTGTAACTTGGCAGACATTTTTACTCTAAATTTTGTTGAAACTTAGAATTATATTTTGTGATGAGTGGATTTTGCTTCTCATAAAGTTCATTGATAGCATGATGAGGAATGTGGAAAATCATTGGGGCCATTATGACTGTTCAGGGTGATTTTATTTTTTTATTGAGTTATTCTTTTTAATTTTATATTAAGTTAGAGATTTCATGCTCTTATTGATATCGCGAAGCACAAAATCTCTAAAAACATTTCCTTGAGTTTTTAAATTAAAAAAGATTAAAATAGTGGCGCTAAGTTATACCTCATTTGTTTTGAATATTCTTTTATATGAGTTTACTGTTTCATTTTCGGTAACATAGTATATGAAATTTTCTATCATATTATTTTAGTAACATAAATATGTAAAATATTCCATTTTATTGTTAATTAAGTGACAAATTGGTACATTATTACTCATCATGTTTTCTAACACTACTATGAATTACGTAAGCAGCATATAAAGTATTATTGCATTTTAAATGCAAAATAACAGATTCATGTTATTTCGTTTAAGAGGAGAGAAGAAAGGATTAGCCAATTATACTTTGATGTATCCATTTTTTAAATCAAGCAGAACTGTTGTCTATTAGTTAGAAAAGTGATTATTATATTTTTATTTGAAAGAGTTGAAATCAAAGAATAATATCCACATTATTTAATATATTTTATACCACACATCATGTTACACATACTTAGATCATTTTAATTAGAAAATTAATTTATACATTCTCTTTTTCTTATCAAATATTTATAATTACGATATCTATATTTTCATTACGTTGAATTGAAATATTTTGTTGTAATACGTAGAAGATGTGAAATTATTTTGTCAAAGGAAACTCATATTGGTTTTCTTTTGTTTATCGCATATTACTCATTAATAACAATGAAGATATAATCATCTATTTGTTATTCAACCGAAGTTTTCCTTAAAAATCTTCCATCAAGCTTTGAGGGATTCAAATAAAGGCTAGCTTTATCTCAATAAATTAATGACTTGCTGAATAAAAATAAATCAGAGTAATACAAACTAATAAAATAAATTAGAATAGAGTAATACTATTAATAATAGAGTAATTAGAATAGATAAAATAAATTAGAGTAATACGCTTTAAACTTAACAAACAGAGCATTTTCAATGAAATATGCGCAAAATATTTCTATACATCTATAGAAATTGACAAAAAAATTATTTAAGAATAACAAAAATGATAACTCTTTAATAAAGTTATCCAGAGAAGTTCCTGATAAGAGAGATTCTTTAAGAATAAAATTTTCTGCCAAATATTGCAACCATTCCTTTATCCAAATCTCTTGCTACTGTACGAAACGATCAGCTGTTGACGTCAATCGAAATCTAGCTTTATAATGATCCAGGTTAAACAAGAAAATAAAAAAAATATTTTATAGCTTTATATATACTACGAGTGATATTCTAGATTACTCAGTGAATTTCCTGATTTCGCAGAGAGTTTCTGAAAAGCGCAAACACTGCCCAAGTGTAGAACTCTTTTCTGTATTCTTCCGCCGCTTAGAATTCGCCGCTCTCGTTCACGGCCATGTGCCGGCGAATAGTTCTTTTATTCCGACTTCTGTGTTTGCAAACGTCTGACCAAAAATAGCCCACCTCGTCGATCCAAGGTAAGTGGGATCCTCTATATATAAAGTTGGAAAGTAAAAATAGAAAACTCTGATTTAACTAATGGCGTAAAAGAGATTGACATCTATTTTTACGATTTCTCACTTTCGAGATAGAATTTTATCGTCTGCTCTCGGAAGAAAAGAAAATTATCGCGAGGGAGAAAAACTCCGAAAAACCATGTGTTTTCGGGCGGGATGTTTGTTTAGTAGTTTTGTTCACTTTTCGAAAATTTAAAACAAGTAGAATTGGAATGGTTTAGTAAAGTTTTAAAAATTAAGATTAAAATTTTAAAAGAAAGATTTTATTAAAATCTGTTAACTCGATGGCGCGCAAGTAAAATTTCAGAAGCGAAAACGTTTAATAACAACGTATAAAATAAAACTGAAAAGTGAAATTAAAAATAGATTATATAAACTCTGAAAGCTTTGAAAGAATATCATAAAAAATTTGTTATTTTAATTGAATTTTTTTTTTTGATCCATTTTGAAAAGTAGTAACGTGGCAGTGTAAAATGTAGTGATATAGTTTAAGCATAGATTTTAATTTATATAAATATTATTGAATTTGTTAGTTTTGTAAAAAAAAAAAAAAAAAAAAAAAAAAAAAAAAAAAAAAACTGTACTCTTTCCACTTTTGTGATGAAAATTATTTAATCAATGAAGGAAACATTTAATTGTTAATCAGTTTTAAGGAAAATATATGGTTCCTTTTTTAATCAAAGATCAAAAGTTTTTCTGTTGTTATAGAAAAGCTATTAAATAAAACTACTCTTTTGATGTCATATTTTAAAAGTTCTTTAAATGTCTTTTGATGTTATGAAATCCTAAACATAAAAGAAAGAATTTTATACTAAAGTTTCACTAATAAATTATTGTTAATAATATTATCACCATCACAAGATGAAAAGTTTGTATTATTTATTGTATTACATGATAAATTATTTTGGTAAATAATTATTCACTAAACATAAAATATTTATATATTTTAATCATGAAATTCTATTCTTATTATTTTTTTAACTTTTTAGGAAATATTTGTTATAAATTTCTATAAAAATATGGAAAATTAAAATCATTAATAAAAATCTATCAACAATAAATCTAGCTGAATATTTAAATTTTATAAAATTTATTAAATATACATATATGATAAAATTAATTTTCTTAGAAAATTGTTTGATAAAATTAATTTTGTTTAAATTGTTAAAAATTCTTTTGTTAGAATAAATAATAATAATAACTGAAAGTCTTTTTGATGAAGTTTTCTGTTCACTTTAAATGCATTTTTAAGCTGTTATAAATAGATATCAGCTTATATCATCTTTTAAACATTTCCATCACAATATAGTTATAACTTGATTTTCAACCCATAAAATATATATTTTCTTGTAATACATTATTATATAAGTATATATTTCCTTGGAATACATTTTCTGAAAGTTTTGTAACCTTATCTTTGTATAATAATTGCCGAGAAAATTTTAAATTCATGGAAAAATGTTGCAATCCTACTTTAAAATAATATTTCGTAAATTAGTTTCTTTTTAATGCAATATCCGTTTTCTAAGCATTATAATTTGAAGATGGCGGGTTAGAGGTAAAAACTTTTACCTTTAAAATTTAACATGTGAAAGAATTTAACACAGCAGAACTTTTAATTTATGAAAGCTTTAAACTTAACAAAAAATAAATGTTTCAACGTAAAAAATTTTTAAATATAAGTAAAAATTTTGGAAAATAGTTTTTAAAACATAAAAAATATTAAATTCTTCATTGTACAAATTAATTTTTGTAGAATATTTTTTTATTCTGTATCTGTTTTTCTTTTCATTTTTAATTTTTTCAAATGTTTAAAACTATCGCAACTTTTTCTTAGTCAGGCCCTGTATAATTCTTAAATAAAGTCAAAGCAATTTTTTATTTTCTTATTATTTGATAATATTTATCGATTTACATTTACATTGCTCTAAATTGAAATTAGTTATATTATTCCTTTACGAAATCTGAATAATATCATCTTCATATTTTATTTTAAATCTTTGTGATATAAATTTCCAATAAAAGCGAATTCCAAATTTCTTTTAACAGAAGAGAAATTTTAGCTATTCACATCTCGTATACAGGTGCACTCGAGATCAAAAAAGGAAAAAAATTAAAATCAAGTTCTAGATTTCCAATAGAATAACCGATTTTGATTTAAATTAATATTCTATAGCATGTTGTTATATGTTATAATCAACTTTTAAAAAATTTTGTAATATTAAACTATATATAGTAGTTAAAAAAAGCAATAACTGTTGTTAATATTCAAAATACATATATGTAAATTACTTAAAAGGCGTTATTATACATTTGCATGACTAAAGATAATTAAGGAAAAATATTCTTTTAAATTAGAATAAAAATAATTTGTTAACAGCTTTTAAAACAAGTATTGGAATCAGTTCAAACATTACAATGAACAAAATAGTTTTTATATGTAACTTTAATGAGAATATATACTATTATAAGAATTATGAAACATAATATTTTACTTTAATTGTAAGAATTTATTTTACAAATAGAATTATATCAAGTATTGTCATTGCTTTCTTTATAAATATTTATTTATCTCATAATAAAAGTTTTAAAATAAGTTCAATTTTGGGAATAATATTCAAAAATACCCTTATTCGAATTTGATGTCAAAATTAAGTTAAAAAGTTTAAATATATAATAAATGATTATAAAAATACGTGTCTAAGAATTTAGTAATTCCCAATCGTCTGACAAGAAACTGATAAATTTATCTAAAAATGAAAGTATTGCAATATTCATTTGATAAAACTTTCAATCAATTCTAAATAAGCTATTTGCAATAGAAATGACTAAACTGTTTTTAGCAGGTCTAATATATTCTAAAGTACGGCTTACTTTCTTTTTAGATTATAGTTCATTAATTGTGCAATTTGCGTTTTTATAATATCTAAATATTTTGTCCTATTTTTGAAGAAAAATTTAAAGCTCGTCTACTCTTCTCTGTTAAAGGAACTTTAATTTTATAAAAGGAAATAAATTCTTCGGATAATTTCACTTATTAGGCTTACTTATTACTCATATTAAAGTAATAACTCAAACTCGAATAAACAAGTGATAGACTACTGATTATTTTAACTATCATAATAATATAAAAAATTAAGGAAATGGGAATTGTGCAATTAAATAACATGCTTCATATTAGCTTAAGCTAAATTTATATTAATTAAAATACTATCCTCCACAGATTTAATACCAAATATATAAATAACGACTTCAAATTCTTTTATTGTAAAAAAAATCGCATCAATATGTTTTGCTTGGGAGCACACTTAAAAGTTCGACTAATGTGATTTAAAACTAATTATATACTTCATAACTCGCTACAAAAAATGTTCAATGCTTAGTTGTTCAAAAATGAAAAATTCAAGCTATCCATTTACAATGATTTTAAAGATTATGAACTAAAAATGACTTGCATAGTTTGATTTATGTATGCTTTGTATTAAGAAGTTATTGACAGTGCTTTGTGCGCAATATATTGAAAGTATACATTCATTTTAATTCATCTGTCAATATTTTTCATAATATCTTATATATATATATATATATATATATATATATATATATATATATATATATATATATATATATATATATATATATATATATATATATATATATTATATTATATTATATTATATTATATTTTACGATTGTACTTTGTGTACGGTGGCAAATATTGAAATCAAAATTGTAATGAATATAAAAAAATAGCATTAAAAATAATTTTATTAGGTGAACCATAAATTGAAATCAGTTGTAAATAAGATTTTCTTGTGGCTCAATGTGAATTAGTTATTAAATGGCAGAAAAATAGATTTATATCTCATATGAAAGTAATGGGCTGAATATTGTGTTATAAAAGGTAAACTGAAACTGTTTCACTTTCCTTGACTTTCATTTCTGATTTCTTTTCATTCCCTCTCAAAAGACTTCCTATGGGGATATGGGTACGGAATAAACTGAATAATGGCATATTAATTCATATACATATATATATATATATATATATATATATATATATATATATATATATATCAAGATAAGTCTTCTCCTGAAAAGAAGTAATTATGCATTTAATATTTTTTAATTTTATTTTGTTCGAAACTTTTTGCAGACTTTCTTTAATAGAAATTTCACAAACAAGGAATTAAATAAAATATATTTAAAGCTTTATCTCATACAGATATTTATTTTAAACTAAAGATTACTTGACACTTAAAGAATCAGGGTTTAATATTATACTAGAAACTGTCAGATAAATAAAAGTAAATTTACTAACAGTTTTTTTAAGCGTGAAATATTTTGAAATTAAATGTGACGAATAAAATAATGTATGTAAAAGACATTCAAAAATTTTGTAAGATTTATTGGATTAATTTTGCATCAGCACTTTTCAAAACGCTAAGTCTCGCATTCGATCCCAGCACTATAGAACATATTGAAGATGGTTGTTGCGTTTCTGAATTCTGCATATAAGTTTGTCGTTGTGGTGCTTAAAAGTTTTCGAGGTTTTCTCCCTTGCGACATCCTTTATTTATGAAAAGTCCTTTTGGAAGTAATTTACTTGATAAGTATTAAAATACCTTATCGCCGCATTATTAAAAGAAAGGGTAACAGAAAAAACTGCATCTTGGGCTTACCATGTCCAAGTGGTATGTCTGCGCTCTTCGATGTAGAAAGACCAGGGATCAATCCCAGCTACTAGAAAGCAACATAGAAAGCAACAAGTGTGGGTTCTGCATTTTAATTCTGCATGCACATTTGTTGGGGTGGATGCTTTGGAGTCTTTTGGGTTTTACCCATGTGACTTGTGAGTATGGCCATAACCTACGAAAAAAAGCTCCGGACAGTTCAATGACGCGTTGAACATAAAAAAAATCCATATAACAACTTTCAGTTACTTGGCTACCCGCTACAAGTTATCAAATATGTATTTTATCATAAAACATATATAACAAACATTATGTGATGCATTTTTTTTATTTGATTCATTCAGTGTCGAAGAATCTCTTTTGTTATAATAGTTACCAATGTACCTTGATTCTACGGGAATTGGAATATTAGATAACCAGAATCTGATTGATAAAAATTAATCTAGTAATAAAAAAAAGAGTAATTCATAATAAAAGAGGGAATAAATCCTATGTCGAAGGATATAGGTTAATCAAGGGTTTTTGACAATAATGTATCAGATAAGCAGAAATTTATTAAGTGTATTGAAAATAAATTCTAAAAATATTACTTCATTTCTCTTTGTGTTTAAGTGGAAGAAAAATACATGAAATAGAAATGAGTTATATATATATATATATATATATATATATATATATATATATATATATATATATCAAATATAATTTATATATATATATATATATATATATATATATATATATATATATATATATATATATATATATATAATGAAGATGATTATAAATAAATACAGAAAATGCAAGCTATTATGCGTTAAGTCTCCTAATTTTCAGTTTTATAATAATATTAATTGATGTGTTACTTTTGTAAATATTTTGTAGTTTTCAGTATATTTTTCAAAAATAAAATTAAATGCAATTTATTTAAAAATAAATAATTTTATTTAATGCTTTGGTTTTGATTTATTTTGCTACAGTTGTCATTTTTTTGCTCAAAACAACATCGGATTATAGGGGATTCCAAACTTCCATCAATGTCCACACCCATAGGGTTTGGACTTAATCCTCGAGCTGTTGAAATGAGAGACAGATGTTATTGAAAGAAGTGTTAAATCATTGTAATATAATTCAACTACATAAATACAAAAAATTCCTTATTAAATTTGTTCTTAAATTATCAGAGTCCCTTGTTCTAGGAAATATATATATATATAAGTAAATAAAAATATCCTGACATCTTTCTACAAATATCATAGAAACAGTTGCAAGTGAAGATAAAGTGAGTTGGCTAAGGGAAGTCAGGCCTATATAACAAACACTTATCAATATATTAAATATTGCGCAAAAAATTAAGCGTCTGTTTACGTCACGTCACTCTGTCTGACAGATATAGATAAATGCATTAAAAAAGTCTATTCTCAAAACTTTTAAATTAATGGGAAAATATAAGCAAGTAATGCAAATATTTTTAATATGATGAATCATTTTTATAATTAATAGCATAATTAAATAATATGCATAATAAGCAAACGAGTGCATTCCATTCTATAACTACTAAAAAAAATTTTTTTCTTCATTGGCCGAAGAGAAATAAAGAAAAATATCACTAAGAATTTTTTTTAGGAATGAATGTTTATATATGATTATTACTGCTATTTCTAAACATTCATTAATCTTTGTTACATTAGACATTTTTATTTCATCAAATTTTGATCCTTTGTATGTTAAGTAATGGCTTCTATAATTCATTTATATAACCATTTCTAAACTGATAGCTCATTGTACTTACATGTTAGTTATTATAAAATACCAAGAAAAGAAAATATCTTAAAAGAAAATACACAGCCAACAAGAATAAAAATACAGGATTAAGGTGTCGGTAGGAAAAATAAAATGTGTCTTCTTCTATCAACCTAGCTGCTTTAGTCTGTAAATTTCTCACTCAATCCCTATAGTTTATTCCCTGTTCGTAGTTTCCTGGAAGAGCTTTTGTGAACCAAATGGAAATAGAAAATAAAGGAAAAAATAAAGAACATTTTCCAAGTTGGGTTTCATCTTCAATTCTTGAAATTTCAGTTCTGTACATAATACGATATGTACAATAGCTATCCTCTGATGTTCTATCAAGAAATTTCTACTCACTTTACAAGCTAATACGTAAAAAATAATGTTTTTATTTGTCATATTTCTTATATTCTTCTAACCAGCTAAAAGCTGCTTCCAACATTTTTTATTTGTGTTTGTTCAATTTTATTTTTGAAATTGATTTTAAGAAGGGAGAAGATGAATTTAAAATTTATAAGAAAGTAACTTTTCTAAAGCACAAATAATTGAGCTTAAATATTATTGATTATATTATAAATACATCTGAACAACTTATAAGTTAATTCTGCATTTCTTATATCAAATTCACCAATATGGTTTTTTTGTTCACTAGTTCACCTAGTTAGTTTAATAAACACGAGAAATATTTTTAAAACATTAAATTCATACTGATAAATAGCTCACAATTAAATATATATGCACAATATTTCCAAAGTTTCTGCGCATTTTCTATTATATTGAATTTTCGATTATATTTCAAAATAAACACTTATCAAAAAAAGGTGACACTTTTTAAACTTATCTAGAAAATTCCAACTCCTCTTAAGTTTCTTGATTAGTATTTCGGAATAAGTTACATGGATTTTTTGTACTCTGCAGAAATGCATAATGTAGACATGCATATGCAGTCGACATTGTCTGTGTGAGAAAATAAAAATTTGCAACTTTGTTCTCATAAACATTATTATATGTAAATGAGAAGTTCACTGCTTATCATACAAAAATTTTTAACTACAAGCAAATATTGGGAAGATTAATCAAAATATTAAAAATGCATTGTTAAGAGAAAAAACATTGTTTTTCTTTTTTTTATATATTAAATGTAATATGCCAAATACTTCCGTAAGCAAGCTTAGTTAAAATCTCTATTTCACTAATACAAAATTTTACTTAAAAATATTTCTAATTTTTCTTTACTAGAATTTGTTTTATCTCAGCCGCGCAGGCAGCCAAATAGTTAGAGCTGTGATCTTCAGTTCGACAGTTGGTCAATTTAATTTTTACTTTCTGCATGAATCCTTTTTGGTGCTGTAAGCTTTTTCCTAATTAGACATGTGTAAAAAATAGTTCTTGTGCTTCAAACAAACAATCATTTCTTTGACTAATCCAACTTTTTTTTTCTACGTATTACTAAGTGATTCAGATTAAAAACAATAAATCTGAATTATAATTTTCTGCATAAAAAACTACCTGTTCAGATCTATACGAAACTCTTATCAATTATTTAAAAATTTTCCAATTAAAGATTGTCAATTCAATAAATACTTTGAACTATTTTATTAATCGAAAAAAATGACTAATATTTTTAAGGAAGAACTTTCGGGATTACTAAATACAACAAGATGTTATATTTAGTAATCTCTAAAGCTCAGAGCTTTTATCAGTTAGTATACGATTTCTCCAACTTTCATTATTAATATGTAAATATATATTACAAACATGGCATATCATTGCAAAAATGAGCATAGTTTATAATGTAAATTTAAAATGAGGTTAAAGCTGTAAATTTTGCATTGTTACTTTGTTTATTTACAATTTAAAAATTTGGAAATTAATGAGGCAAACTTGTCTGGCAGTTACGAAATCCTAAACAAAGATCTCAAAAATTATTGATATTTTATTAAAAAATATATGAAACATTTGAATATAAATTTAGATATTCTTTTTTTATTTTATTAAAAATATTCAAAGCGTGTATTTCATGAATTATCCTTCAAAATTTGAAATATTAAGATTTTAAAATATTTAAGTATGCAAAGTCAGTTAATATTTAAATATTTTTCCAATAATTATCAACGAATATTCTGGTATAAACTAATCTTATGTGTGAAATTATGAAACATTTTATTATATATATATATGCGACACACATATTTTGAAAGTAATAAATTAATTTCAGAAAGATTTTAAGTGCATAATTTCATTCTACAAAATAAATATACATAAATAATTTTACATTTTCTAGAAGTTTTTATCAGCTAAATTTCGAATCAACGATGGCATTACATTTAATCATTAAGAAGATTATTTAAATGTCTGTATCTGGTATTAAGTAAATGTAGATGTTATCAGTCACATTTAGGGCTAGATAATTACATCTCTTTCTTATTTTCAAATGGGAAAATCGATTCACTCGATAGTTACTTTCACCTGCTTTTTTTTAAGCATTGGAAGTAAACCACATCAGTTGGACCATAAAGGAAGTAAACCACACAATTTTGATAAACTACATCAGTAAAACATATATTTCTAAGTTTTTGCTTAAAAATGCGAGAAATATGCCAATTTCGCATAAGTTTAAAAATAAATTTTATTACTTTTTATCAAAGAGATTTTCTGCATATTTATCACAATATAAATTTTATGTCTAAAAAACTATATATTATGCTCTGTGAAATAAAACGCTAAAATTGTAAATACAATTAAGATTATTTTCCTTTCTTGATTACAACACTTGATTCTACAAGTCATTACCATGATGACAATACATAAAATTTACCCAAGAAATGAAGTCAGATAATTTTTTAAAAAAAGATCTCTTAAGTTCATTTTAATACATCAAATAGAAAACACAGTTTTAAAATATATATTATCATTCAACAAATATAAATTATGGTAAATCAATAAATTTTCTTTCAGTTTAAAAAATATTCCGTTATGACTTTGTATTACTTTAAATGAAAATATATTTAATTCTACAGTCCAATATTTATTGTTAATTATTTATTTTCAAATTATTTTATTCTTAGTTGTATAGGTAGCACATTTTAGAATTAATTTAGTTGTTTTCTTAGAACAAAAATTTGAAACTAAATTTTAATTAATCGACCATTAAAATTTATCTTTATTAAATGGTGCATCAGCAAAAGAACGAACGTAGTAACAAATAATAAAAAATCTCCTTTCAATTAATAATTTAAACTATATTTATTTATATAAGCCAAACTTTTGCAATAAAATTAATATTTACCTTTATTGTATTTTAATTTAGTTTTATTAAAAGGCGTTTTTTGTAATAAATTTACGTATTATAATTTAATACATTCGATGTCTTACAATATGCATTTAGCTTGCCTTCAAATAGCTATGCATCGTTAGGTTACCAATCTTTACCAGAAACCCCGTGTTACTGGTAAGTGTTGAATCTAATAATTTGAGTTCAGTCTATTGTAAACATTTTTATTTTATTCACCATACAGACAAGTGTATTTTCCCTCCTCCCATTTTTATGTCCAAGTGCCAAGAATGCAATTTATGGTTCTCTTTCCATTCACGAAAACGTTTGTGTTGGAATAGGAATGGGCGCTCATGACGTAACCTGCGTAGTTGCCATTTCAATGTATGCTCCCAAATCAGCACCTTTCAAGTAAAGAAGGAAATACACGGTGTTTTAATAGCACCTCTGTAGTTGAGTTACTGCTGAAACACACACGCGGGCCTAATTTGCATGCTACTACTGTATTTTTGGAGTATTGTTTTTGAAAGAAAGTCCTCGCGTCATTATAATCACTTGCTTTTCTTATTTGCTATTACATTACATAATTATTACAAGTTCTAGTTCCCTGTATATATTCAATGTATTTGCAATAATTACTCACAAAATCTCTATTATAATTTTGTTTAAAATCAAGCATATAATTTCTACGCTAAGATTATAAAATGTTATTGATTATTTTTCTCAAAAATTTCGATGTTTAATAATCTAGAAATTCATTCGACAGTATTAGTAAATGGTTTTAATTGTAAAATAACATGCGATAATAATTTTAATATTATTATCGTATGTAAAATAACATACGATAATAATATTAATATTATTATCGTATGTTATTTTACAATTAAAACCATTCACTACTTTCAGTTGTAATTTCTTTAATATCAAAAGCATTTCTAAAAATCAAATTTACGAAACATTTTATGAAGAGACTTATCATTCAAGTTTAGATATTATTTCTAAACGATCAAAAATACTACAATGTTTCAGTGCGTGATTTCTAGAAATATTTTCTATGATTTTCTTCAAATCAATGTCAGCATTTTCTCCCTAATGTTGTAGAAAATAACAGTAATATTTTTGATTCACGACACGAAAACGTTTGTATATATATATATATAACTTAGCTTCATATAAAGTTTAATTTTAAAGCATTTTCGAGACTTTTTTTAGTCTAAATTTAATACGTAGACCTTTAATAATCTTATATATTGTTTATAAAATATCAGAGTTTTTATATATTTTCACGCGAATTTTTGACTGTGTGAAGTTATTATTAATGGTGAAGTTTTTAAACTGCTGTTTGTTGTATAATGAAAGTTATTTTAAAAAACAATTGTACTACTCTAAAAATGGAAATATTAACTTTATTTTGAATTATAAGAAGGATTAAACATTTCGGACTAAATTTTTAAATTCTTATATTATGTTATTGACAATACTTCCGTGTGATATCTATTTTCTCAAAAAAATTTATTTTACTAATCACAAAAAATTTTAATCTGTATCCAACTCTGATTTGGTTCTAACTATTGAGTAAAGGATTTGATAAATCTGTTCATTATAAACTTATTCTCTTTTTTAACATTCTACATCTACTCGATTTTTATTTTGCTGGGAATAATTTTTAATTACTATGCAGAAATAATCATGAATCTTAAAGCAATTACTAAATTTTCATACGATGTTCTGTCAAATCTATATCTTAGATAAAACAACTAATTTCTCTAACCGCAAAATTATCAAGACTTTTCGGGGCTTTGCAATTTCCCCTCTACCCATGTAATATCCTGTCATCTCTCGTACCACCGTAATTTCCTTTCAATTGGAATAACATTTGGTAATTTGACTGAAACATATACCTGCTGTAAATAGCACTTAAAACACACACGTTAGAATAACTTGCTTAATTACATTCACTTAAACATGCAATTAGACTTAACAAACTGAAATAACATGGAAAATTTTGCTGTAGGCAATTTTACATAATACAGAAGAGAAAAAAATTTTACACATGAATATATATATATATATATATATATATATATATATGTAATACATATTTGTACCCCACAGAAGTAGATACGCAAGAAAAATATTAATATCAACGCCCATAAATATAATTAACATACTTAAGATCACGGCAATCACAAAAAAATGTACAAATGAAAGCAAATTAACTTAGCATAAGTAATTAACTCAAATTTAAGTTAAAAATTTTTAATTCTTTTTACATGAAAATTTTTTATTAATATAAAACATAAAAAGCGTTCTAATTATTATGCTATAGGTGTTTGCAAGCTTCTGTTTTTGCTGTACTGTATTGTCGAGATCGTAGTAGACAGTTATAAAGTATACAGTTGTGCTGTTTAAATGAAGTATATATATATACATAAAAAATAAACTATACACAGTTTTAATTAACACATTTAAAATCATTTCTCACAAGAATTTTTCTGCAAAATCTGAAGCATTTTGTAATTTAATCTACAAAATCAAAATACTTTCAAATCTAGTATTCATAAACAGACCAATTCCCTCCATATGCTATATTTACGCCTCCTTGTCTGAAGTCAAGAACACATTTTGTGGATCTCCAGACATCAGCTTAAGCTTAGAAAATGTGTTAAGGATAATCTTCTGCTCATAAGCTTAATGCCATTCAGAACGTTGCACTGCCTTTTTGTTTTTTTGTACAGAAAATACTCAGAAACAATTTCTTATGATGTTTCGAACGATGGGATTAACTGTCGACCTTCAACATGAGCATTATCTCAGTCCTAATAATACCTTGACCTCTATGACCTTTAAACTGCGGATTTTATGGTACTTAAAACGGTTTTGTAATAATTTTATTATGCAAAAATATTTAATTTATGTATCCAATTTATGTAATGTTTTTCAACTTTTGTGACAAATAAGTCACAAATGCATAATTTTTATGCAAAAACATTTTCATGTACATCACAAGAGCATAATATATTAACGCGTAACATTATTTTTCTACCAATTATATTTACAAGTTACTTATATATTTAAAGGTAAAGATGTGTGGAGTTCAGTGGAATGAAAATAGTTAGATTCCACTGCTATTGGACAAAGTGAAGGACTCTTCAATTCTGCTTTTCACAGCTGAATCTATCTGCTTAGGTGCTTTTAATTTATCCTTTTTCCCTTGAGACACGGGAATATGATAGACTGTTTTAGAAAAGCCTTGAAGCCTGTTGCTTCAATTTTTCAAAATAAAGGTTAAGGAAGTCACCAATCCAAATTGCATGCTTTTAAACTCATCGGGTTTTGTCTCATGAGACATGATATTCTCGCTTGTATTTTTGAAGAATATTTCTCCAAGCAATTGCATGGTAAAAATTATAAAATTCTTCTCACAACAATAATATGGAGTCAATAGTCTCTTATGTGAATTTTAAAAGTGTCACTAATCAAGAAAAATCAGAAACAATATTTATTAAAATAATATATCATAAATTTCATTTATTTATTTATTTAAACTGCACTCTCGAACTCACACAAATAATTTCTTAAAGAAAATGCAGAATTAAGGAAGAATATACAGATAATATAATTATACTTGTATTTTCTTTATATGCAGAACTAAGAAAATATTCAGGAACTTTTATCTTATAAATCGATAAAAGCTGAATGGGGTTTTAGTTTATTATAGAATATAATTACATGATATAATTTATCCTTAAGTTTTATGAATCAAAATTCGTAAATTAAAATGATACATTAATCAGCTTGGAAAAAATGGCTGTAAACCCAATATCTTCACAAGTATTCACTGTTCTAATTGTTTTATAAAACATTTTTTTTTTTTTTTTTTTTTTGCAGTGGGACAATGGATGTATCACTTTCCAGTTTCCTTAATTGTCATATAAATGTATAATCCATAATAATTTAAAAACAAATTAAATAACAAGAACGATAACATATTGTAAAACACTAAATTCTAAAATATTTTGTCAATATTTGCACACATTAATGGTGAAAATTTTTCAA
Source organism: Latrodectus elegans (assembly GCA_030067965.1). Taxonomy (NCBI): domain Eukaryota; kingdom Metazoa; phylum Arthropoda; class Arachnida; order Araneae; family Theridiidae; genus Latrodectus; species Latrodectus elegans. Next base: position 63,145,135 of record CM057809.1, read on the forward strand.
ACCTTTGCAAAAACTGAAAGAATTTGAATTCATGCGCTTTTAGGAAATAAATATTTGCAAGTTTTTTTTTTTTTTTTCATATAGTTCTCTTTTCCTTCCTTATTTATATTTCAGGAAACATTTAAAGTAAAACAACTCAGAAATTATTTTTCATTTACTGTACATATTATTTCCTTTAAGAATAAATTTCTTCTATATTATTAAAAGTTGTAAAATTCTTCTAGATGCATTTTATACAGCCACAGAATTGTATTTCCCATTTCCGTTTTAAATACATTAAGATTTACGTCATAAATAGTTGTATTTTATTATGGGATTATATTTTAATATTCATTTCCTCGAAAATAGCAATTGCATCTGCTATAAGTGGTGCTGCAGTTTATCACCTTAGGTTCTTTTATGGAAGCCTGATTTTACGATCACAGATGTAATCAAAACAGATTCATCATGCAAAGCGTTTGTTGCGTGAAATTATGGCGCCTTGTTTCCAAGTTTTCAAAGAAATCTTCAACTTCCAGAAAGGCTAGTTTTGAGTTATGCAGGGTCTTTCTGATCAAAATGGTTTCCTCTGAACAAAAGACTAGATTTTTCAATATGCAAATAAAAATATGTAAGTATATTAAATGATTTTACCCTTTTGTGTGTTGACTCTTATATAACAACATATTTAACTCTTTTCATTGAAATTCTTTGAATTTTACAATCTTATTGCATCTTATTACATTTCTCAATTGTAACTTCTAAAAGAGAAATCGGTAATGAACCAACACCAACTATTTAAGTAATTATTTTAAGAAAATATAGCAACGTCTTTGTTAAATATTTATATTATTCATTTAATACAAGTTTACTAAAGATATTTAATATACACAGGTAATGAAAAAGACATGAACAATTTTTGAAAAAGCCAACTAATATCTGGTAGAAAATATCTTAAATGCATAATAATTTATTTTATTTTCTTAAAACTTCTTTGCAATTTATACGTATATCAGGGTATTATTTTTAATTCATTACTAACACTATTTAAATCTTTAGACATTTTAAAGAGTTTCATTAAATATGAATATTTTACATTAAATATTCAATTGTTGTATTTTTTTATTAAATACTATTTGAAATATTAGGAGAATATAATAATTGAATCAAGCAGTATTTCATAAATTTTTGCACTCATCAATTTACACAAACACATTTGCTTATTCACTGGAAAATTTTCTTCGCAGAAATATTTAAATTTCGAAATGTATTATATACAATTCATGAAAAATACTTCAAAAAATTATAAAACCATGACATGCCTTTAAAATAGATGGTAAGCTTTTAGAAAATTAATTGACCAATTATGTGTAAAGTAATAAACTGTATAATACTAATCCACATATAAAAAAGATAAAAATTTCTTATAATATGTCTATAGTTACACAGTATGAATTCTGTATAGTCTCTCTCTGCAAAGCAAATCAATACATATTAAACTTTAAACATATGCCACTTTTTTGTGCTTAGACAAGTCTAACTATATGCACTGAAAATTAACGAGTTACAAATTAGTTTATTAAAAGAAAATGCTATTTTTGAGTAATTGGTTAAAATATTCACTTATTTACTTTCATTTGTTATTCAATATTGTCGATAAGTTATTCAAAAATATCCATAATCTCAATGGAAATGAAATCATTCGATAACTTGATGATTTAAAAAGGCAATCTATATATATATATAAAGAACATACTTGAGAAAATGTTTTACATGTGCACAAAATTCACGTTGTGAATTTTGTGTTGTGAATGTGAAGTGAATTGTGTTGTGAAGAACAAACAATGTGAAGAAGGATTTATAAGACCGTTCCCCTTTATTTAAAGCATTATTTTGGTATTCAAATAAATTAAAAATAATTTGGGAATTGTTAATATAGTTTTTTTTAATTCCTATTGTTCAGTTATAACAATTATCTTTTATGTGGCACTTTGCAGATTCTGATTTGAGTTTTATGACCACTTTACCTTTTTTAACAGCATAATTTACATCCCTTCTTAGTATCGCACTCCACGATATCACTAGTTGGATTCGTTTCCAGAAATTAGATTTTTATCCATTGTTTTGCTTGACAGGAGTTATTTTCCTTATATCACGTTTGCAAAAATACAATCCACATGTAGATTTCTAATGATCATCGGTATATAATACAATCTATACTTTTCCTAACGCTATAGTTACCTTCATTTGTTTCATATTTACTTATTCTTTGCATAAAAATTATTATATTCTTAATAATATTATCAATTATAATAACAGCTTTTTATTTTTGCAAATTTCACTATCATTTAAAGTCCTTATTACTGATTTGCTATTATTATTAGCATGAAAAATAAACAATTTTATTTATAAATGACAAAACTATTGATTTTCTTATATCCGTAAAATCCTTTTAATGTATGATTTCACATTTTTTTTTTATCCTAATCTAAATATTTTTTTAATATGAAACTTCCTTGAAATGTGTAGTTGTTGTTTCCTAACATTTTCATGCAAAATACCATCTGAAAGTTTATCATTTTAAAATCCAAATATTTTAATTGATGTGGTAAATAAAGGAATTTTATTTTGATATAAATCTAAATTTTATTGAGTTTTCATTTGCTCTTCAAGTTATACGAGACTTAATCCTTATTCTTTAAATATATAGAATTGTTCATAAAATCATTATTTATAATACAATAAAATAATTTAAAATAATTATTGTTTGAAAAATGTTTTGTTTAGAAAACATATTTTAAATTTGATACCTTAATCATATAATATATTTTGTTACATGTTTGGTTAAAATGTATTTAATTTTTTATAATAATTTGCTCTGGTTTATAAAAGCAATGTTTAAAATATTGACTTATTTACTACAGCAAACAAATCATTAAAAGTAAAATGTAAAGTTTAGTATAATGTTTTATTTATGAAAACTCTAAGCTGACAGAACGTTTAACTAAATTGTTACAGGAAATTTTACTTTTAATTTAAGTAAATTGTTTAATTATTTATTTCTATAATTTACATAGTTATTATAATTAAAGATCTAATTTTTTTAACGAAATGAGATTTAAATTCGTAATGAATCAGAAAATAACTTATAGGTATATTTTTAAAGAACTAGATATAAGTATTTATTGCCTTACAAGTAAGACTTAAGTTTGAAAAAGGTACTATCTTTCACAGATATTGTAATCTGTTTAATACATATCCCATGGTAAGGAATCTTCTTAAGAGCACCAGAAAGTGCAACTCTATCTCACTATCTGTTGAGCTTAATGGGTAATTTATAGATTCCAAATAGCATAAAGGAGCTAATAAATAACTCTTAACTTCTGTCGTCAATAGAAATTACAGGTCGTTGAAATTAGTTCTAGGTCAAATTAATTAGTTACTTTGTTCATATAATAAATATGCTTTGAATAATGAATGATAATATGATGTGCAAAGGAAATGTCAGCTTGAATTTCTCTTTTCAATCAACTGCAAAGAAACAGTAAATCGAATTATTGGTTTATCTTTTCGATTCGCTCAATACTATTTGATGAATGAGAGCTTTCCCATAAAATACAAACATCAAAGTAATAAGAAACTGTATTAACATAAATAATCAAAGTTCATTTTCAGGCGAGTTCAGAATTAATTATATTGTTTCAATCATATATAAAAGTTTTGTTGACACCGTTTTATAATTCACTTAATTCAGTATCGTTTTACTTGAATCGTTTTAAGAAGGATAGACGCGGAAACAGTAATTGACTGGAAAGTATTGATTACTGGGATATTAATGAAAATAACTTAATTTTAAAGTAAAATAATTTATTATAAATAAATTAAATGAAGCACAATATGTTTTTCTTAAATTTTAAGCATTTCTGATATACTTACACATAATTGTAAGAAAAAATAAATTCATTTATTTTGCTAGTTTTTTCACACACATTTAATGTTCAGTTGCTCTGTGTAATCTTTTAATTTAAAATCGTCTTATCGAAAAATATTTTGTTTTCTTATAGAAAAATTTATTTTTTTCTATGAGAAAACAATTATATTCGTATAAAAATTCATTCGTATAAAAATCAGTTTTCAAATTTCCTCCTGAAATTTTTTAATGAAATCAATTTTCCATTTCCAGTAAAATTTCTTCATTTTTAACATTTGTAATAACAAATTTACCCTGTAGAAATAAAAACTCTCTAGAAAAGAATCGAGAAAATGTATCTATTTTTCAATAAATTTACTTATAAATTATTTTATGTTTAAAATATATGGAAATATATTTTCCTTCAGATAGAAACTGGACTCTGTACTAAAACAAATAATGCGTCTTTAACTAATGTAACACAATATATTTGCCACAAGAACACCCATCAAGTTATGTTCATTTGTGCTCTTTGACCCATAAAAATTTTACATGCAGATTAACCCTGCTTTATGACTTAATCTTTTCAAGTAATATGTGATTTTTTGTAATTATTCATGGCCTATTGTGAAAATGCAAACTGTGACTTCATTGCAAAATTGCAATGCTTACCTGCTCCTTCGGTTTACAGTCAGTGGGTAAGAATTGTGAATTTCACAACATTTTTACTTTTTAATGTACATACACAACTCAATTCCTGTTTGCCGTGAGATACTTTTAAAATCCTTGCGATGTGTTCGTATGCAGCGGACGTAAGGGAGGCATTGTCCTTCTTGAATATTTTCTGTCTATACCGGAAACCTAAACACCTGGCTTTTCAAGAGTGTCCCTCCTGCTTATAGTAGGAAGCGGGGGAATTCAGTAAGCATTGCGTCTCCCACCTTGGAAAAGAAACTCCCCACTGAAAGAGAAAACGAGCAAGTGGACAACAACATTTGACAAATGCTAGAAAGATGTGGGTTGGGGGTGACTACTTTTTTTTTCCTCGTTTATTTACCACCCTAAGCTCTTGCATTTTCCATCTTTCAAGGTCATTGGAAATGTCACCAATTGCACACCCCCTTCAAACCCATGTATGTCATTGCCCTGAGTATTTGAAAAAGACGTCCGTTCTTTTCTCAGTAATTTAAGTTCACGGTTGTATTTACATTGAGCTTCACATCACTATTATTTATGAAGATATTAAATATGTACCATAATTCATAAATATTTTAACTTTTATGAAAACACTTAATTTATATTCTCTTTTAATAGAAACAATTCTAAGAAAGCTGCTAAACTATTTTACGTCAAGCTTTTATGCGAAGATCAGAAAAGTATGACTTGCTACATAAACTGTGTCTCATATATTCAGTTTACAAATTTTGAAATTAGAATATCTCAATGAAATAAATATATTTTAAAAGTTAAATTTTAATCTCAAAATTCATTAGAAACTTAAATTAACTTTAATGAATTAAGTTCATAATGAATTTGAATAGCTCAAATAAATTTTAAAGAAATGCATAAACATAATTTGTAGTGTATTTTGTGTCAAAATATTTTTTAGTTTTGTTATGACAAATTTAGTACTAAGCAATTATTAACAAAGGAATTTTCGGTTCTTATTATAAACGGGATTATTATCAGGATCAGGAGTCTATTATGGTAATTGATAAGTCTCAAAGCCAAATGCTATCTCTCTGCATGAAATTCGGTAATTTACTCTATTTTAATAAAGTCTGATGACCTCTTGATATAATTGAAATATAGGTATTTATAATTTTGAAGCAGGAACCATAAGGAGAAAAACACCAGTTTAGGATATTTCCCTCAGAACTTTATTTCACTTGGACAATGTTGTAATCAATTTATTTTATGTGTTTTGGCATCTTGAGTGAATACGGTGGGTTTGGTTGGGTTAATTATAGGTAACCACTCACTTCCGATAACGAGAAAGACACATTTCTTCATCTCATTATTAAGGCGATTTCCTGACTTAATTTTTAAAAAAGTATCTTTATTGTGTTATTGTTTATAATAGGAAATATATCATGGCTTAGACTGTATAACAACTCAATTGAAGCAAACATAATTTTTTGTGCAATTTTTAACTAATCAAACTATTTTATAAATAGTAATAAAATAGCAATCATTAAAATTTTTAATCATTGACGACTGAATTTGAATCCTCGAAATTTCATTTTAGTGGTTCATCCATTAATATTTTATCTGATTTGTGGTGCTCAGAACTGCTCAACTAAAATGTGAGTATGTGTTTATTCATTTCATTGTATGTATTCTTTTTATTTGGTAATATATACTTACGAAGTTGGTTCTATTATAAGTTCTATTATAAGTTGGTTCATAAGTTATGTAGATAAATCCACAATATTTTACGGTACGTGCACTAATTAGTCAATTAGGACAAAGCCAAAATGTGACAATCTTTTCTTATTGCTCAACAACTTTAGATTCATCCTATTTTTCAGTTAAAATTTGTGTATTTTTAAAAAATATAACATAATTAGGCCAATATGTTTTACAACTCATATCCTTTTTTCAACTAAAAGTGTACATTCATACATGAGATATTTCAACCAATACCTACTAATATGTAAATCATCGAGAAGTTAGAATTTTTCAAACAAGAAAGACAAACACCTGAATAGTTGGATTATTTAATAGTGTTCCCTTTTCCGTGTTATGCATAACGAAAGTAAGGTGGTCATTATTTCAGTCAACTTACTAATAATGTACAATGCTTTATGATATAAGACATCAAAAACATAAAATAACACATTATATAAATAAATAAGCAATTAGTAAGAATTAATGTTTACAGATTACACCCATTTGCTTAATGATGTTTCAGCATTTCTTTAGATGTTAAGCAAAATCTCAAAAAGCATTCATCAAAAGTCAATTTTTCCCGATTTATTCATTTTACAAAAAAAACCTTTCATTCAATCGTAAATATGAAATAAAATAATTGTGGTTAAGAAATTTTATTATTTAATAATCTTAGATATGATAAAAGGATGAACTTCAGTCAAAAAGAATATAATTCCAAAAAAAAAAAAAAATTACAATTATTTCCAATTTGGACACGTTACAACTATTTTCTATTTCTGTTGTAGGTAACTTGGTTAGGAAAACTTGTTGTGCTCCATAGATTGTGTGTCATATCATACATAGACATTAAAATTGTCACATCAAGAAAGCGGTATGCTGCACATGTGAAATTTACACATGAAAGAGATGATGCGATGTCAAATGATTATCTTTTCAATCCATTTATTAAGCTGTAGTAGAGACTTATATAATGTGTTCAAATGAATAAATTATACAACATATTTCCCAGAACTTTTAAAACAGTTCGTTTTTAAAATTTGCTGTCTGGTATAATAAGGATAGATTCTTACTAGCATGTTTTCAACTTTGATAGAGAGATCAAATTATAACCTACCTGGATTGCAGTTTATTGAATCGCAGTACAGAAATTCACATCGGTCGAGTTTCCACGACTACCAGCATAGTATGGAATCAATAATTCCAGAACGGTCATACGGAATGCCTTGTCGGATCATAATAGCCCGCTGCCCCTTACAGTTGAGGAAATAGTCATGCTACCTATAGGAGCTTAATAGATCATGTAACCCCATAACAAACCTTGAGTCAAGAAAGAAGATAATTCGCAAAACAACAATTATATGTATGAACAATTTGACGAGGTTTATAGTTTGATGACCACGGCCTTAGCTACCCTTGACGATACGATGTAGCATTAAGGGATCTATCGTGCCTTCATTTGCGTGATCAGAAATGACTGGCGTAGCAGTGGCTTCATGTTATTTTTAGACAAATTATGACTTAGATTGTAACATCATAATCGTAATTTTTTCATCCGTGTTTGCGCCATCATAGATTATCCACTTTGCCAGCGAGTATTCGACATCATCATACTAACCTACTACATCGAATGGTAATTTGGAGTCTCATTGGACCAACGTCTTGATCATGTCTTGTTCATCAGCCTCTTGCCACTCTGAATAGCGACCGTTACATTTCTGTTGAGTTAAAGTTCGTGGCTCTACACTTTATTCAAGTCCTGCCAAATGCTAAGTTTTATCAGGTTTAGGCACAATAAAGTGTTAAGAGTATTGTTTGAATCATTACTGATATAGAATATGGTTGACTTCCACCCTGATCAGCATCTTCTCCAGATTTCTCATCAATAGTAAATATTAGGACACTAGTTGTTAAGTGATTGCCTTGTCCCCATGCACCAGCAAACTGAGACATTGTGTTGAAACTGAATAGGCTGCTGTAATGGTATGCTATTCAACCTCTGGTTCAATACGCAAGCGTATACGTGGTGATATTGTTTCCAGAGAAAGTTGTTTTAGAAAGTGATTTCTCAGAATTTATGATTTTAAATGAAATCACTTGTTGTTTTAAATATGTTTGCCAGTGAGTATCATTTTGTTCTCCTCACTTCTTATTAGTGTTGTAAATTTTATAGTCAATGGTGTATCAGTCATTTACATTCGCCAGCTCATATTAAATAAATATAAAGAACTACAATATATTTACTGACCTCCTTGGTGTTTAAAATTTTCCACGACCTCTTATTGTAGAATAATTGGTCTTTTATTTTTTATTATTGTTCGTGCAAGTGGATATGTATTTTATGGAAAAAATCTTGACCATAGCTGCGTTCGAAAAAAGGCATTCTTTTACTGTCAAACTCTTAATAAAATTGGATGTACTTTATTGATTTCTTATATTGATGTCAAATGAATAGATATGACATTCATCAACTTTACTATATTTACTATATTTTTATTCTAATTATTCACTGCACTCTAAGAAGAGACGTTGAAATATAACCAGTTATCCAACAGAAACAGAAATTTTTATTTTAAAATCACCCTTTTCACTAAAATTATATTCAATCTCAGAATTCTTTAACGGTTAGAATAACTTTAAATTTCAGAGTTTAAATACTTTAAAAGTATTGTCATTATTTCATGATTATTATTAATTAATTTTTATGTTGTTTTCTTAAAGGTTCTAGTGATAATGCGAATAAAGCTTTTAGGAACAATTAAGTTAGGGTAAGCCTACAACAGGGAAAGCAAACACGTCACTTACGATAACGAAAAAGGATGAGGTAATTCGTTATTATTATGTGGAAACCTTCAGAGCTGAACAATTAAAACAGGGATTCCTTTTTGCGAATCTCTTCGCAATCCATAACGTTCAGTCAGCCATGCAGATCTCGTGTATTACTCGTAAGAGAATGCGCTTAAAAAATTACCAGGAAGTCGTAAAAGCTTCAAGTACGCGTGTTAAGTGTTTGTCAATTAATAAGGCATTATTTGAAAACAGATTGCTACACAGAGTAATATTTCTCTTGCAACCCAGGCATATTACTCCTTTCTAATGGTAACGGAGACGTTTTTCTAGACGGAGAAACATTGTGTAACTGCTATCTTCCCTCTTGAAAACAATAGCTATGTAATTTCCTTCTCAATTCACATCTAACGTGTGTCAATTTAATTTCATTTTAATCAAATTACTTCCGGAACTTGTAAGTTATCTATATTTCTTCTCATCCCGGAACACCAGCATTAATTTCAAGACATTATTACTTCAAATTACAGGAGTGTTTTTTTTCCTACAGAATAAATATCTACAAAATTAATCAAAATTCTATTTAAGAAACATATAGTTTTACAATTATATTCTCTTGATTTTTGGAAATTAATTAAGTAGAGAAAGGACATAGATATTTTAAGGTTATAAATGTTAAAACTTTTAACTATATAATCAAATATCCTTTAGATTAAAAATATATTTTATTGTATTCAATTATTCTTAGCAAAAGGCTTAGTATTGCCTAAAGATTTTTTAAATGGAGATGAAATTTCAATGAAAAAGTTTTAAATTAACTAAAATGAGATTCTTCTCATACTTAAATGTAATACTTTTTTGACTTACCACTGCATGTATTACAATTAAACAACTTTTAATATTGCACATTATTTTAGATTTTTCTGAAAAATAATTTATTTTAGTCATAGATTTATTTTTAGAAAGAAATATTTATATTTTTCTATACTTTATATAGAAGATAAGTGCAATTATTTTTCCTAATTACCGGATCGGTTATTATTTCTCAAATAAATCACAAGTCTTATCATCATATATTAAATTATCTTGTCATTATTTATGTTTTACATAAGCTAAAACACAGGATTACCTTCAAATGATTTAAATTTAATAAAGAAGGGGAAAATCATTTTTATAATTCTCCTTTCACTCGCTTGTTTTACAATATAATAGGGAGGTTTTTATCCAAAATTCTTAAAAACACAGCGGGTTCATTGTTATATAACAGGTTACGTATTCGAAAGTTTTATAAATTTGGTAAGACTTCATCACAAAAGCTATTATGTCACTTTTAAGAATAGTTCTACTGAACACATAAGGTGCTGAGTTTCATGTGGCGAAAACATAATGCGTTATACCCATCTGTCACTTTTAAAGAAATTCATTCAACCAAACAATTCCTCCTTTCCCACTGTGGGCGTTACGTAAATATGTAAAGTTTACCTAGATATCTCACTCAAATGCAGACTGACAGTTTATGAGGATTTTACATTCTCAATTTAGCACTACTGCTTTTATTTAACCAATAAAATTTCTTAAAATAATCAAAACTGAACTTTCCATCCTTTATGCTTGATTAAAAAATCTTCTAATACTTTTAAACGTTTTATTATGTATATATATATATATATATATATATATATATATATATATATATATATATATATATATATATATATATATATATATATATATATATATATATATATATATATATATATATATATATTTACAAGTATTTATATCTGGAATAATTGAAAGCGGTATTTTTACGATTAGAAACATGCATCCAAGTATTTGCGAAACTTTTATACTAACAAATCTGGTTTGAGGCTTGATTTGAAAAGCTATTTCTGAAACTTTATTTCATCTTCTATATTACTTTTTAATTTTAATGAATGCTATTTATCATAAGATTTTTAAAAGTGATAAATAATTGATTAGTTCTAATTATTTAATGTGTTTATATTGATAAAAAGAGCTTTGGTAAAGTGCATTGATTTAATCTGAATATAAATACACGCAAACATCACACAAGCCATATAATATTTTTCGCACGAATGGAAGGAATATGAAAAAGCATCATCCTATGAGCATACTTTCATCCGAAATTAGATGCATTTAAAATCAAAAATTTACTAAAAAGAAATATTATTTTATGCTAATGAAAATAATTAGAAGAAAAACTGTTTGCTTAAATAAAGAAATATTGCTGCAAAATGATCACAGAACTGTTATATATAAAATAAACAAATAAGAAACAAACAATAATATAAACAGAAACACTAAAAATTATTAGAAAAATGTTTTTAAATTTCAACCACAATTTTAGAATTATATATATACATACATAAGATAAAACATGAAAAATATTGAAATCAGAAATAGGAAATTGGAAAAACACTGAAATATACGATACAAATGACAAGAAGAAGAAAGAAAGCATGCATATATATATATATATATATATATATATATATATATAGATATATATATATATATATATATATATATATATATATATATATATATATATATATATATATATATATACATATATATATTTGAAACTAAATATTAACTTTGTTAAGTATTAATAATGAAATATTTTGGATTAAATTACAATATACTCTTTGCGGTTATACAAACTTTATTTTTAATAAATGTTTAATTAACTTTCGAAGAAAAATTTTAGTTTTATCTTGAATGTGAAAGTTATGTGAATGTACTTCATTAAACTCCGAAAATTTAACAGAACTTTTTTTTATACTATAAATGTTACCTAATCCTGTCTAGACTTTTAAATAAAATCCTGGAGAAAAGATATCTTTTGTGTAATTGAAAACAAAACTATAATTGCCTCTTACTGTAAGTATGACGTAATAATTTCTACTTGTAACTTTTATCTTAAATTTATACCATTTCTGGAATCGCACGAAATTGTTTGACAAATCTTTTGTTAATTGCTTATCTCATTGTTTTTTTAATTTAAAATATTATTTCTGCTCTGAAGAAGACACTCATTTTTATTTTATGCTATTACTTTATCAAAGATTGCCTTTTTCATTACCAAAAGATTAAGTCAGTTATATTATTTTCATGATTAAAATTTTATGCAAATCAAAATATGTTAATATTAAAACATTATCAATTATAAAAGTACAATGAAAGACTCAAATGAGAATAAGAATATAAGAGATAAATCAGTATAAAAATTATATATATATAAACTAATGCATTATCTATAAACATGACTTGATTGTATATTTTATGATTAAAAAATATTTTGCATAGGCATTTTTAAATTTTTATTGTCCTTTATATATTTTTTAATTTAATCATGCTTGTATATTTTATATTCAGTAAATATAGAAATAAAGCAGATAATTTATATATATGTATCAATAAAGCAAATATTCTATTTTTACTGTTTTACCTGCTTTTACTTTGAAATTCATGGTATACTTATTTTACACTGATGGTTATTTAGCGACAATAAACAATTTAGATAGCAAATATTTATTTAATAGCAATTAGGAGAATAAATACTTAAATTTATATCACACACGATTTTTTTTTTTTTTTTTTTTTTTTTTTTTTTTTTGCAATTATCTGGTTTTAGTAAGCATAACTGAAATAATTTAATGTAATTTTTTATTTTTTTTGCAAAATATGATTCTAATTTTTCGTCTTATTAGAGTGACTCTATACTTGGTGAAAGAAGTAATCAAAACTTATTTTTGAAAACGCGAAAAGAAAGTGACTTATTGTTACGCACCACGCAATGTTATTGGTAAAGATTGGAACACGAAAGATGTCAAAAAGCATCGATTTAATGCTGGTTCTTGAAGATGTCGCGAGTTTTCTCTTAATGATGTTCCGAGTAGGAAGCGAAAGTCATAGCAAATAATATGATTAAGATGGGAGAGAGAAACAGTCTTTTTGAGTTCAAAACAATATTTTAGTAAAACTGACAGCGGTTGTGAGGAAGAGTGAATCTACGAGTATGTACTTCAAAAACCAGATTTAGTATTAATTATGTATGTTAATAAGTAGATTTTACTAAACATTGATTAAATTTTATTTCTATTTATTTATATTCATTAATATTTGTTCCTTAAAATGAAATAAAAAAAACTTTAAGAACGTTAAGGATGGGTACAGCAATTTCTGTTTAAATGTAAATATAGTGGGAATAAGAATGCCTTAACCAATTGTTAAAAAAATGGCTCAAAATTAAAAACTGCGCTTAATGGACGATTAAAACTATTTCATAGCTTGGAGAGTAAAATTTGTGTGAGTGCGTGATTTTATTTAAAACTATACACAGACATCAAGTATTTTAAATATCCTTTTTTATAGATCAAATATTTTTACGTCTTATCTATAATACAATATTTTTTTAATTTGGAAGGACACTTAACTTTTATTATGTATTTATACTTTTCGTTTTATTTGTCCAGCGTTCAATTTATTTATTATATTATATTTTTCGATTCAATGAAATATACTTTATATGGGTTTTATTGAAAAAGAAATTTATTTTAAAGTATTTTAGAAAGATCACCGAAAATGAGATTTAAGAAAATTTTGTTATCTCTTTCTTTCAATACTCTATGCAACTAAGTCAAATATTTGAGAGACACTCTTAAAATATGTTCTTAAATAGATACTTTCATTTTTCGAAATCAATCTTACATATTTTGATTGATTTATTAAATGAAATTATAATTATTTCATTATATATAAATGGCTTTATTTAATTTTAAAGATAAAAATTGTAATTGTTGTATACTTTTTTACCTCAAAAAGTTTATATTTTTATTAAATTCTGAATTCGAAAATAATGATAATACTCTATTTTATTTATAATAATATGTCCATTATAATCTAAAGCAAATTATTCCTAAGTGTAGTTTTTCATCTCTTGAAATCCCAATAATTCTGTTCTCTCATTTTGTACAGGAAACCACATGAAGAACTTTAAAATTTAAAAGATGTCTCTTTCATTTTTTTCATACAAAGCTACTGATGCTTACTAAATCAAAATGAATCTTTGATTTCCGTTCTTATTTCACCTAATTACTCAATAATTGGCGCCATATAATGCAAATGGATCATAGGGTCTTTACTCTTGAAGTCCCTTTCGTTAATTTAAGTCTCTATTAGGAATTGACAAATGAGAGAAGACAGTCTCAGCAGCTCGACAACAGTCCTGAAAGGGTTACTTTGTCCTTTGTTACAATGATGTGTATTGTGGTTTTTCTCCTGTAAGTTAAGACACTTCGGTTTTGCCGTTGTCTATTATAAGTTGTGGCCTCGAATGAAAAATTAATGAAAAGAATTAGGGATACATTTTCTAATTACCACATGAATAACATGTCTTATTTTATAGTCATTTCTGGGAACATATATTTTCAGACACTATCCATGTTAATTTCTTCTTTTTTCAACCAGTTAGCTATTTGTAGTATGTTTATGTTTTATTTTAATGTTTAAGTTTTATTTTAATGCTATTTATGTTTTATTTTAATTTACTAAAGCAATTTAATTTTTTATTATGCATTTAAATTAAATGTGTGAATTTAAAATTTAATTAAAAGAATTTCGAAAATTTACCCTATGATAATTGAATACGGATTTTAACATATATGCGGTTAAAATTGTAAAAAAAAATATACATGTGTGTGTGGAAACTTCATAAATATCATTTCAATCACAAACACATTTTTAATCTGTAATCAAAACATGTTTTTATGAAAATATTTAAAAGAGCAAGCACAAAAAATTAAAGAAAAAGAACCAAAAAAGCGACGTGTGCTCATAAAATAAAAAAATGAAATTAAAATAATTAAAGGCTTTAATCCTAATAGCAGAAAATAAATTTCTAAGAAAGATTAGTATTAAAACTTTAATTTTTTGAAAAGTTTTAGAAAATATGAAAATATTGCTTATTCGCAAAAAAATATTGTTTCTATAAGGGTGCTTACTTTAAAAAACTGTGATATCCCTCTCAGAAAGAAAAGATTATACATTATCTATTAGTATAAATAGATTATTCACAAGACTTCACTCTTTTTCACTTACCAAGAAATGTAATCACCAAACTCCAGACAGAAAACTAGAGTAATTTCTCATTTTAACAGGGTTTTCCCAGAGTACTTTAAGCTTTTTTATGTAATATAAGTTTGGAGATGACCTTGTTTCTCCAATTTACTTACTGTATGTTGATCTGTGTAGAATGTAAGATTATCGTACATTAAATGAAAGTAATATCCAGTATATATATATATATATATATATATATATATATATATATATATATATATATATATATATATATATATATATATATAATTGAAACTTTTATATTGCTCACAATATTATCCGTCAAATTGATTCTCTGATATTAAAACATACACAGTTATTTCTAGTATTCTTTCCCTATTGGAACACATCTCGCAGTTTGAAATGAATTTAGAATTGCCAATGACAACTTGAGTTTAATCTCAGTATTTGTCAACCAAATTTCTTAAAGCAACGTTTTATCTTAGGATTAAATGAATGTACATATTATTGAACAACGTTTATAAAAATTCCTCTAAAAAAGCAAATAATGAACTGTTTGTCTGAAATTATATTTTATTTTTGATAAAATAACTTTATACAACTGAATATAGCTCTACTCTTCCAACAAGCTATTAAGGTTCTCCGGAAACTATAAATGGTAAATGCTTGTCATTATATGATAGCATATTTTACAGAGTTTAGCTCATAACCGTGGCTAACATACGAAGATTTCTTAGTCTGCTTCTCCCTACTTTTCAGGTACGTTTCCATATTTTGCTTGGATCAACGCCTACCACTTTTGTACTGAAGTCCGTACCTGGACTTATAACTTTCTTCAAGTCTGATTGTAAATCCTATGTAAATTTAAATACACATTTCCCATTAGTATAAATGCTGAACAATTTCATAATGGCTCCTCGTTGTATTATTTATAAGATAATTTCTTTGTGTGGAAATTTCACAAACCTGATTTCAGTGGTAAACACATTATATTCAGCAAATATAAATTTAGCGTGAAATGAACTAATTATTGATGTTTACAAAATCAAATAAGCAATCTGGAGTGAATTATATTTAGTTGCAGTTACAGTTTGCGTGTAAAACAAATCACGGTTGTTTCAATGCTCGTTCATCATGCGTATGAAACTAGAGAACGCATAGAAACTTATAAATCACAACACATTTTTATTAATTTTTTTTAAAAAAATAACTAAGTAACTGACTTGACCTAAAACAAAATCTTGAATAATCTTACAAACGTGAATATAACTCTATCTGAATATTAAATTAATCTATATTTAATATCAAATAAGGAATTTCTAATTGTAACTGAAAAAGTGATTTACTTCATCTCTCATTTTAATTCTGAAAAATATACAAAGTAAAGATACTTTAAATTCTTTTCACATTTAGTATTATATCGTCTTAAATATTAAATGCACTTTAAAAGAAATTACTGATTAAAACTATTTGCTTAGAAATTCAACATTAATAATAAGAAAAATTATTATCATTTAAATATTTTTATTTACAGGAAATGTTGAAGAGATTTACAGTTTTAGATTTTTAATTTAAAACCTATAGATACTATACTTATTATTGCCTTTATAGATGATTATCTATATTATAAATTAAACTCACATTTTTTGTGAAACATTTTAATTGTTTGTTCTATTGTTCACTAGAGGGAATTGTCATGAAAATTAGATCACAATTGTCAATCACAACAGTATAAATCTAGAAATGCATCAAGCATTTACCGAACAGATGTACTTGTATGAATAGAAATCAGAAATTTGAGAATCGTTATTTGAAGAAGTCTATATCATGAATATAAATTGAATTTTTGATTGATAAGAATATACGAAAAATAAAATTATACAAAGAAATACAAAAATATGAACCCAGCAACACTATTCTAAGCAAAGAGCAAAGAAAAACTCCATTTTTATTCAAGCCATTAAGAAATTCATATTTTACTAATAAACAAATTTAATTGCATAAGATCGAAAATAAGATAAAAGGCTAATTTTTAAAAACAGAAATCCTTTGAATTTCTTCAAGTTTATGTTTACTATAAATTATTTCTTTTAAATCAATTTTGAAACGACAATTTGGATTTCATTTGATTTTTCGCATGTTTGAAACTCATTAGAATAAATATACATTTTTGAATGGCCCCCTGAAGAGAGGTGCGCCTAGATAAAACCCTAGTGCCTAGTCATTCCACTTATTCTCGGTGCCTTTCTACTCCCACAGAACTTGCATTCTCGAGGAAATCCCTCTCTTTCTAACAACGTCTTCACAGAAAATATAAGTTGAGAGCTGCTCTTCAACACTCGGGAAAAGAAAAGGTTTCATAAATGAAAACCTTGGAGCGCTGAATGCCGAGACTTTGATCTTTCTTTACAATGGCAATCCGTCATGAAGCACAGAGAGAAGCTTGGGCTCCCGAATTTTTTTTTTTTTTTTCGTTAAAGACTTCTCGATTTTATTAGCTTTTCATTCCTCAAATTACATCTAGATTTTAATGAATGTGAAATTCATTCAAATAATCATTTGTTATTGTGAAATGCATTTTCTCTAAGCAGAATGTACTTTAAATTTATCTGAATTTTATAACAATGCTAATCGTTTTCAAATTCGACTTTTCTGATTTGAAAATGATTAGCATTTTTTTTCTAAATTTAAAAAAATTTAAGTAAGGCTGATTTTTACCATGTCTAACATTATTTTTTATTAATAGTAAACATCGAACATGTTCGAAATACAAAATTTTAAGAATGAAGATAGGCTGCTTATAATTGATGAAAAAATAGCTTCTCTCTGATTTGAATGTAAGGTGTATAAATAAGTTCCAAAGTAAATTTTAAAAAAATATCTCCTTAAAAATAATTATTTTGCCTGATAAAAATAACATTCAAGTCATAATTTTAATTCATATGTTTTATCAAATCATAGCTTAGTTCCACACATATTTAACAGGAAATATTGTTTCAATTAATTTCAGTATTGTCAAAACATAGAGAACAGAAAACTTTATGTTCTTTTAAATAAAAAACGACTATGTATTAATGAGTTCTTTTTAAACCTATTCCTTCTAGTTCTGCGGTTAAATTTTTCTCAAGGATACTAAATCTCTCAAATATTCTTATTTGAAAAATTAAAAGTCACTGCTATCTGAACAAGGAAATTAACAATTATTTTAGTCAATTGTTTAAATTTAATGCCTGTATCTTGAAGCCTTTTTTTTTTGTATCTTAGAGAACTTACACTAGATTTGTGCTGCATCCGATTGTGGGTAAAAGTGAGCAATATTATCTCTATTTTTTATACGGAAGCCATATTTATATTAATAAAAAAATTGTCTTCAATGTTGTTGATTGGCTCTTTTCATACCATTAGAATATGAAAATAACATAAAAATTCCACTGCTCTCAATCATTGTTATTGTTTTTCTCTGCTAATTAATACAGCATATTGAGCCTGATATTTATTATTTTAGTTTCTTAATGCAATAAACATACTTTAATAGAAACTCTTAGCATTACTCAATCCATGATAGAAGTTGTTTGGGTCATTTATGTATCATATATTTGCAGACTACTTAAGGTTTATACCCAGAAACTAAAAATAATTCAGAATTTGAAATGTCGTATTTCTTAGTAAGACCACTAATAATAACCCGAGAAAATATAAGTCACTGAAATCTTTAAATAGGAATTGATTGATACACACACACACACACACACATCTATATATATATATATATATATATATATATTATATATATTATATATATATATATATATATATATATATATATATAATATTTATATATATATATATACATATATATAATATTTATATATATATATATACATATATATAATATATATATATATATATATATATATATATAATATTTATATATATATATATATATATACATATATATAATATATATATATATATATATATATATACATATATATATATATATATATATATATATATATATATATATATATATATATATATATATATATATATATATAAATGAAAGTTGCTTGAGTTAAACTTAGGAAACACTTAAGAATACAGTTATTTTTTTATACCATTCTAAGTGATTTATAGAATCTTTTTTAAAAACGTGATCATTTTAATGCAAGATATAATCTTTAATTAGTGATTTAAGTAGGAATTTATGTGATGTATTAAAATACATTAATATATTACAGAACATTCACATTATAAAATTTTTGTCATTTATGTTATTGATTTCCTATTATTAAATATTATGCATCATTCAATAGAATAAAGTTATAATTCCTATGTAGTCTATAGTTCTCATTCCAAAAAAATGTGTAGTTATTTGTTTGTTTTAAAAATCACTTTGATAAAAGGTAAAATAATAATCAGCACTGAGAAATTTACTAAACTAACTCAGAAGGTTTAATTCTCCATTTTCTTACTCAGGCTTTGTATTTTGAAATAAAAGCCAATCTAAACGAAAAAACTGAAGCAAAATTTAATTTAAACTTTGTGAATAACAAAAGCATGAATAAAGTTGGATATTTTCAACAAAAACAAATTTTAGACAAATTGTTTCATCCGGTTTAGTTACCTTATTATATGAATCAAATAAAATAATTATATAATTATTCACACTTTTCCTTTATAATTTCTTTTAATTCATCAAAGCTATGCCCAAAAATTTCGATTTCATTTTACAACTCAGATATAACTCTTACAAGAGATCACTAACATTTCTTGCAGAATAAGAATTTTAGAAATTGAACCTTCTTTCATATTAACTTACAAATAACACAAATATTCCTTACAAACTCTCGCTTCTACATTTTTCATTATATTCTTATATACCAGGCCAGAGAAGTAGATGACTATATGGCTATCACTGGAGAGAGTAATATTATTTTTTCGGTTATTTTGTGAATTTAGATTTTCTATTGCAGCAGGAATGTAAAGAACGGAAAATATACCTGAAATGTAATACGATTCGCGGAGTAAGCCATTATGCCATTCGGCAAATAAGACGTTTCTCGAAAAGCAACTTTTCCTAGTGCTATATGCATATTTGAGGTACAACTGTTGGAATGGAATTCCATTTGACAGATCCGCGCTTGTGCATGTCGTATTATTACATCAACACCGTCATAAAATTTCAACTATAGCTATCATTTGAATAACAAAATATCATCACCCTGATATAGCGCGTATGTAGCTTTTGAAATCAACTGAATCAACTACTCTTTTCTTGATATATATATATATATATATATATATATATATATATATATATATAATCGCTCATCTGCTTTAAATTTGTAGAATTTGTGAGCTTTTCAATATTCCTAATGTCCTCCACAGTATATTGTCAAGAGTCATGAAGAATTATTTATGTAAAATATTTATACAATAGTTTATTGATATATTTCAACAAAACAAAATTTTAAGGGATAACATAATCCAATGTATAAAGAAACAACAGTTATTTTTTTTACAGAAATAATTATTTTAGCTTAATGCATTATAAATGAGCGAAATAGAACTGTTAGTGAATAAAACTGAGTATATAGAACTGAAATTGATTATAGCGTCTCTCTGGTCATTATTCTCTATAAATTACATAAGCACTCATAATTAATTAAGAGCTGTATATCTTTTAATCATAAAACAGAGATTAAATTTCTCGGTGAAATAAATATCTAAAGTATTAAAATAAGTTAGATATTTAGTAACTAGTATATATTTTGTAGGAATATTCCTCCCTCAAGTGATTCTAAATTGCAAATACATAAATAGCTCATTTCTTGAAGCTCAAATATTTGTATTTGTTCTAATGTATTTTATAACATTTAGCATTCCTTCACATTTGAAAAGAATTGCGCGTAATATATATTATAACTTTCTTATATACTATAAAAATTACATGTTTTATTTAAATTTTGTGTAATTTAGTTTATTCGAAGTAAAGTGATCTCAAATCCAAATTTAATTTTAGAATTCACATCCCAACCGTTGTTTGAAAAAATTTTAATTGAGTCCACCGTGAACTAATGCAGGAGAATTCCATGCATTTTTAACAAAACTGATCTCAATATTATTAAAACAAATATTATTTTAAAAGAGAATTCAGCACCTAATTTAGAAATAAAAATTTTTACATCATTAAATTCGTATAAAACGAGCAATATGTGTTCACGTACATTTATTCTCGGGTATTTCAATTATTTAAAAATTTATCCATCAAATAAATCTTATTTATCCTTGTACATCTCTTAGAAGTACAGAAACTTTTGGCTTTAAAAATGCCTTATAACATCTTTTTAATATATTTTCACAATATAATAAACGTTATATTATAATTATGTGTATGTATACTTTTACTAATAAGAGTATGAATAAGTAATATATGTGTGTGTGTGTTACAAATTAATAATATTTTTATTAATTTGCAACACACACATATTTAACAGCTCATAAAGAAGGTTTCTTATAGATTTTTAAATTAAATTTTCGAATATTTTATTTTTGAAATAATTTTTCAGTCATGCGAGTGCATTTAAGAACATATTTTAAGTTACAGATAAAACAGTTAAAGCTTTACGTAAATTAATTACCAGTTAGATGTATAATACCCCAATGAATGTGTTAATAAGATCTTTGAAAAGAAGCCAAGATTTTTTCTTTCATTACAGAGAACTAAAGCAGAGTAAATAGCTCTAATCCGGTCTTTCAGAAAAAAGTGTGAAACGATCACAGTTAAAGAAAACTGGAAAAAAAAATATCGTGACATTGTGCTTAATGCGATTACATATTTGCACAGAGATGTTAACATGGAACAACAGAATAGGTTTAAATATGCAATCACGCAAAAGATAGGTTTCTCATTAACAATGCGTAAGCCATGAGAAATGATCCTCAAAAATTGAAATGAATTTCATCTCTACGAAAATAAAAGTAAAGATAATCACTAGAGTTATTTTCTTTGAGTTCTATCTTTGCAGTACTCCCTTATTATTATGAGCAATATCACTTTTGGATTGCATTGAAATGTTTCTATTTCTTACTTTTGGTTACAATAAAAATGTAATTCTTCGCATCCTTTATTAAATATAAATTATTTTGTAAATCTATCAGTATTGAAATATTAATCTCATGTAAGTAATAGCAATGAATATACTACTATGCTTCAACAGCAATTGAATTTCCTACTTAAGTATTTGAATGCTTATTAACTCAGTAGAAAAGCGTGAATGTCACTTATGTTTTAAGTATTTTTGTATGTAAATCTGGATGACACGAATTCATTTTAAACTCATACTTATAAAACATTTGCGTATTTATAAAATGGACTTTCGATTCATAAAGCATAGAATCAGGAACATGTCAAATAGCTAAACAATCAAATACCAGTTGAACATATTCACCAGTTGTCATATTATATATATATATATATATATATATATATATATATATATATATATATATATATATATATATATATATATATATATATATATATAAGTATGGAAGAGAATTATGAATATAATCTAAAAAATTTTATAATCCATAATCACAAAGGATTTGTCATCAAATTTATAAGTTATGCATTATTTATTACATTTTATACTATATAAGCAATCTTTAATAAGAATCTGTAATTGTTTTTTTTAATTAATAGAATAAAATTATTAATATATTTAAAGAAATTTCATCAATAATTATAAAAAGAAAAATTCATAAATTAATTTTTAATTTAATTTAAAATCATATAAAAATCATTTTTCATTAGCCATGTTAAGTCTCATATGTTGGCATTTAAGATATTTCAAAATGGACTCAAAAAAAGTAGTTTACATCAGTTCGACTGTATTGCATAAAATCAATTCTGTCTATTAATTAAAAATCTTTCCTGGTTAGTATAATAGTCTTCACACATATAGATGGAGAAAGTACATAATTATTTCCACAAACAGGTGAATAAATGCTTTTTTGCATAAAATTAATCAAAGATCCTTTTTAATTTTTTAACAACGAAGAATATTATATTTTCAATAATCTTTTCTGTTATTTCTGTAACCGAATTTTCAAAATTGTATATTATTCTTGAAATGTACTATTATTGGTCATTAAACATCAAAGTCATGTATTGTGTAACCTTCCTTTTCAGATCTACTACTACGTCCGAAATTATGCGAGACGAATCTAAAAGTTCATTTAAATAACATGATTAGAAATTTTTACTAACCGAAGTTAATAGGAAGGATGTATACTTTTTCCCGACTTAATTTGCATCGTTATGTAATAGAACATTGAATTGGACTTTTCATTGAGAATGGTCTTTTAAAATGCTTACCACGTAACTTTTTGCTATTCTTTTTTTAAATTGTATCAGTTTTCTAGAAGGACTTTAGTCGTTCCGAATGTCCTTAAAAAGTGCAAGCGTTCGAAAGCAAAACTTGTTACGTTCTCACAAAACCTGAAATTTTCTTTATCGCGATATCTACAGAAATTAATCAAATAAAGAGCTCTTAAAGCACCGCTCATTTTAAATCTTGATCTACAATTGACTAGAAATTTTATGAAATCCTAAGTTCTAGAATTTAAATGACGCAAAATAAATTCATTTCGTTTTATTGCAAATATTTTAAGTCATTCTCAAATAACATCAACAACTGAATGCTTTTGAAATTCTAAATGATTTTAATGAAATTTTTTAAAACAGAATTCCAAATCTTCTTTGCTTCTATTTTGAATTTTAACAAAGTAGGAAAAAAATGATGGCTCCAAAGTTGGATGATATGTTACGAATTTTTTTTATTTATATTTTTTTTATATAAATTCAATTCTGTGCTTCAAACTTCCGCATCCAAGGAATGACTATCGTCGTCTGGAGCGCGATGATTTCACTCTTTCGTTTTAATACCGACAGTCGACATCATCTCGCTTTGACCCGCAAGCTTTACGCGCCCCGAGCATTTTCTATATACTTGTATTTGATAGCAATATCCCATTTTGGTCATTAAGTGCCATTCTAAACGAAAGCAATCACTTTTTCCGGTCTTCTTTTTCTGTTTCGAACTTTTTTTATTTATTTATTTCTTCTCTGTCTCTAGCCCAGTAATTTTTTTTTCATTTTATTCTTCGAGTAAGAGAATACAGAGTTATGAACGGAGTAAAAAAATTTATTATTTTTGTACTGACTGAACATTTTTTTTTTTGGTGTTTGGTTTAGAGGCAGTGGAACTGGTTGATTGGCCATTACATAATTAGATTCACTTTTTCATTAAGTTAGCTGAAAAAAATTTCAGTTACGAAGAGCAAAAGGAATTAGGGTACATTCAGTAGAGACTAATTTACTGTAAGCACCTACATACTACCTTTTTCAATTTATGAATGAATAGTATGAAGAATCTTCTATTAATAACAAATAAAGATGCAGGTTAATAATTCTAAAAAATTGGTTATGCATAAGTGTTACAAAATATGCCAGATTACTTACATCTAATGGAGTGAAATTATGCAAATTTATTGACAAATATTGAATAAATATAGTAAAAATTAAAGCTACTATTTTCTGTATTTTTTTATATAATTTTCACAAATGTCTTAAAATTCTCTCTATAAAATTTTTCATAAGAAATAATATTTTCTCAAATAATATTTGACTAAAAATATGGGTACAACTTCATGCATTGATATTGTAAATAACGTTTCTCTTTCTTACCCCACTAGACGTTTTGTCGCATTGGATGACAAATGTTTAAATTAGTAGTAAACCTTTTTTAAGCATTTTTATTAGGTATGCGATTACAAATGAAATATTTATTCTTGTAAAAATGTACTTAGCGCGGGACAAATCACATCAAAAACACTAAAAAATGTATACTCTTCTATTTAATATGTATACAAATGCGATAGAATGTTACAAGTGATTTCTACAATCTAGAAAACAATAGGATGAATTTTACATGAGTATCGGAACAGAGTTTTTCGTCTCAATTAACCTTAAGACTCTTAGTTAATCCAAGGCAACGGGTTGTCTCATGATCGAGTAAGACAGTTTTTCACCCCTTACACTTATTTTGATGATGTTTGGACCAGCAAACTAG
The DNA here is from genome assembly GCA_030067965.1 of Latrodectus elegans. Taxonomy (NCBI): domain Eukaryota; kingdom Metazoa; phylum Arthropoda; class Arachnida; order Araneae; family Theridiidae; genus Latrodectus; species Latrodectus elegans. Next base: position 63,170,449 of record CM057809.1, read on the forward strand.
ACTCATTGCAAAGCAAAACTTTTGTGGAAATTTAATTAATACTCATAGTAATTTAACTTGTTTAGAGGGTAAAATAATACGATATTCAAATCAGCAATGTGGGCTTTTCGATCAAAATCTGATCTTAGTTTCTTTTAATACAGATCAAAAGTCTGTAATTCAAAGTTTGATTGCTTACTAATTATCTATAATTTAATCCTATTTCAGATTTAAAAATGGTTTGTAATTCTACTGAAAGATTGTCCTCAAAAACAGAAAACTCAAGTGAAAATTATTGGCATTTATAAGGTTTTCTCTTATTCTACATAATTTCTCAGTAATTTAATAACATTTTAACTGCAAAAAGCTCATATCTTCAGTTATTAAAATAAGTAAATTGTAGATGTATACAACAGATAAATTATGTTTAAAATATTCCCAACTATGCTATTTCCTCATTCTTCTTTTCAATTTTAGAGTTGCCCCAACCAGTGAAACTACTAATACTCTCTATTTTTATATCATTCTACTTACACCGGTTACCAAAAATTGAAAAAATAACTAATACAGCAATTATTCAAAAAGAATTTGAAGAAACTGAGACTAAGTATTAAACATATAATAAACATCGTAATTTTACGAGCGAAACAATATCAGTGATATTTGGTCAAAATATCATATGTATGCTTCCAAGGACAATATAAGGACGTGATTAGAAATTTTTTGATCAAGTAAGTTTTTAAATCTTGAAACAGCCCCAAATGAAATGGTGACTCTCAAGCATTGTCACGAAACCTCTTGTAAAACTTTAAGATGCAATAAGTACTCGAATGAAGAACGGCTAGAAAATGTAAATTTTTTCTAAGGAATCTGGATCCTGTTGAGATCTTGTGATCTAGATAGAGACTCAGCGTACTAAATTGTTTTCTGTTGAAGACAATCATATATGATGAAACTGTTGCACTGTGCAGCATTTTCTTACTGTAAACAAAATTATAGTAAAAATTTCCATCAAAATACAAATAAGCGTATTATATATCATCGCTTTACGAAAACACAGTCTTAATTCCACACGAAAAAATAAAAATTTTTGCGTCCTCAAAAGATATATCATTGTAAATAAGGTTATTGTTTCCTCTGTATGAATCTCTTCTAATAATTTTTAATAGATTGCTCTTGTTCTCCCCAAATTAAAGAATTCTTGGATGTACTACTAACACTCCTGGTATTGATGTTTGGACGTTCAAACTACCTCTGTGAAAAGTATCTGTTCATAATAGACATTCTGACTAAACTTCTATCAACTGTAACAAAGGAGAAAACAAAGGTAAATTAGAGATATTAGAGATATCATTCTATTTCTTCAAGCACATAACCCCAAATATCAGTCTTCAGCCTTTGCAAATTGTCTAACCTTACAATTCTGTACAAACATTTTAAACCATAGTGATAAAATAATGAAAATTTAAAAACTGAAAATATATTTAGGCCAAAAATACTTTGGAAACTTTTATTAAATTTGCATTTATTTTTAGATCTATGTTTATTAATTATATACATATGTATTTGTGTGTGCGCGACCAATAAATAAATATAAATGATACCAATAATGAAAATTCACATTACATTTCAATACTGAATGAAATTTTCTAAAAATCTTTTAAAGGTCTTTATTTATTATAAATAAATGTCTCCTTTTAGTTGTATCGTATTATAAGTTCTCTAATTATGTAAACGAAATCAAATATTTATTTTCTATTTATTAATAGTCTAAGTAAAAGGAAAAAAATATAAAGTAATCTAACCGAAAAATATACAATTTGTACAAAAGATTCAATGGAAAACTCTAGTTCTCTGCGCCTTTTAGTCAGAATTCTCACATCTATTCCTTATTTCGGCCTTAAGTCACGTACAAAACTTTTTCTATATAAATCGACGAGCGAATTTTTTTTGGTCAACTTCCACTTGTAATACTACACTGAATAAATGCTGTTTTATATTGATAAAAGAGATAAGAAGATACAAGAAAGAATTTATTTCAAATGTAACTGTCACATTTTCGGTTATAAACAATTCTTCTCATTAGTCTATCTCATTTAGTACAAATGCGCTAACTTCAGGTCAGAAACTTTAATTTCCTTGTAAATTCATTTGAAAAGGGAAGGATCAGCAAAGTTAGAAATTACTGGGACAAGCGTCCGGTGCGGAGCGCCTTATTTCACTGTAGCGTTTGAGATGGAAGGAAATTAAAATGCTACTTCTGTCGGAATTCTTGCTTACGATCTGTCATAATATCAACTTACGAACTACTTTAAAAATGGGCAACTCCCTGAGAGTCCGGCATTGATTGAGTTTGTAGCTGAGTCGGAAACATTGGGTGGGTAGCTTTCCCAAAATGACTTAGCGTCTCCGCCCGATAGTAAGGTCAGGGTAGCCATGGTAACGCACAAGACATGTATCTATCTTCCTTATGCGCTAAATGTCATGACGTCATAAGATGGTCATCAGTGGCAATTCAACGACAGTTGCCTCGGCTCGTGCTTAGGAAACATATAGCACTTATCTTCTTGTTTACATTGGGAAATAAATTTACGTTAGTCGATCAGAAAACAAATTCTTCAGCGAAGTCGCTTGTCAGCGCTAAAAATATATTTTCAATTTCGTTCCACTCATATGCACCCATACTGGAACGTGAGGGAATATGGATACATTCTAAAGATCATTCGAATGCGTTGTCTAAAATTTATTCGATAATCTACGTACAAACGATATTGTAATAGAATAATTTTTATATTTCTTTCTTTATTCTGTTACAAAAATTTACTTGTGCAAATATACACTTTTTGTTAATGATACATATAATTACAAACATTAATTGAGTTACTTTTGTTTACACATAAAACAAAAGTATATTTTACTGGCAACTCAATGAAAGAATTGTAGTTTCAATATGGATGAACTGCTTGTATTTTGTCGGTAATTAAAAAAAATAGCATTCATCTTCATTTCCATTAGTTAAACAATTCTGAATATTTTAATTTTTAAATACATTCAAAATCTGTAAACAATAGCGTATTTTGATTTAGTACCTTCTAAAACATGAATTTCTTTCTGGAAAACGAATTTTTTTTTATCAGTGAAAATTAAAAGCGCAAATTTGAATGTATTCTCAATTAAGATTAAAAAGAAAATTTGAATTTCAAATAGCCTATATATATATATATATATCCATACTATTATTTTTAAAAAAGATATCTCTCGGTTGAATGATTTTTACTTGAAATAACAAGATTTGAATTTTATATGGGAAACCAATTTACATTTAAACAATTAATTAATCAAAAGAAGGGATGATAAAACTGAAATTTATTTAGTGTTTTATAGAATACGGACGAACACACACACAGATATATATATATATATATATATATATATATATATATATATATATATATATATATATATGTCTGTGTGTATGTATGTATGTATGTATGTATGTATGTATGTATGTATTTATATAAATATATATATATATGTATGTATATATATATAGATATACGTTAAACTTTTCATGAAATGTTTTTTCCAGTTTTTTTATGAAAAATGCTATTGCGATGCATAAATAAAAACGATCAATTAAAAATATGACAAAGAATAAAAGTTAATCCAAAATATATAGAAAGAAGTTTGAAATATATTTTAGTAATGATATTATCTAATACCTAATATACGAATTGTTTAATATTAAGTTTATACAATATATAACTAATGGGCCCAAATCCTTTCTTTTTAACAGAAGAAATATAAATTGTACATATTATTTATAAGCCGTTTATAAACAAACCAAGGAATTTCTTGACAGTGTTTACTTAAATTTAATCACAGCTTTTAATTGAAAATGTACCTCACTTTACTTATCAACATCTTTAGTAAACTTAGCCAATTTTGGAGCGCAACACATATTCCAACGCAATTTGAATACTAAAACACGCAAACAAACCATTTCTCTTAGTTTCGTAGTTTTAGGACGACATAAAATGAAGACTTCTGCAGCAAAATTTATGTTATCTTATATAGTGGCCTTGTGGACGAATGAAGCAGGTTTGTGGATACTGAAGTTTTATTTTATCTTTTCTGTAATTCATCTAAATTGCTCTTTCTCTTTTATATTTGTGTGGTCATATTTAATATAGATTTTATTCAATTTATAAGACACTTCATGTGCTTAGTTAAATTCAAGTTTACTTTCGAAAAATATTTTTTTATTTTCGTTTATTTAAATACATTTTTTAAGAATTTTTGAAGTGTCATATTTCCTAATATTTTTCGCTTATTCATGATTAATAATTAAATGCATATTTTTTTGTCAATTATTCATTCTTCCTTATTTTTATATAATTATTTTTTATCGATTTTTCATTTAATTGTATAATGTCTTCCAAGAAAAAGCATATAATTGAAAAAAAAATATTTTAAAATCACACTTTACGATGTACCATTTACTTTGCTTGCTTTGTTTATAATATTTTATAAATTGCTTTCGTTATGCGTAATTATGAAGTTTCAAAATTTGCTGAAAAATATTTCATGTGTTATAAATACGCTGATTTTTTCAACCATTCTGCAACAAAATATATTTCTACGCATTGAATCACTTGTATTAAAAGAAAATAACACTTTTCGACGTACCATTTACTTTTCTTTACAGATTTAATTTTATTGAAATTACATTACAACTTTCTAACGTTTGACTAATACCCCTTACAATAAATTATATATGACGTTTACCATTCATTGAATCCAATGGATCCTATAAAAGATTTAAGGTCATAAAGTCAAAAATCTAGTGCCTTTTTATTTAACGAATGACAGTCAATCTTCAACTGAAAAATCGCTAATGTTTAAATCAAGTCCTAAAAAGAGTAATTTCGCCAATGACATTGAAAGAAATCACAGTGTAAATTTGTTGTAGACAGTAGACCTTCCAAGATAATGTTTTGTCCTTTCCAAACTGAACAGCTTAAAAATATGAACACCAGAAGCATGAATACTTGACATCATATCAAGATTTCTATTAAGCCATTGATAGTATTTATGGTGTTAGCTTTTCAGCCATCGATAGCATTTTTGGTGTCAGATTGTATTGATTTCCAAATCACTAACGTCTACATTTTTGAAATAATTAGAATAATATTTTTAATTAATGTAACAGTTTAATTTAATCGTTTTTAGCCATTCAAAGTATTTAATCATGAAATTTTAATTTAAAAATATTGTATAAAAACACTTTCGTATAGTTTTGATATTATTGAATAAAAACTAAATTTTATCACATATCCTGTAGTAACATACTTCACTGAGCAAAGTGAATCACTTTCGTTGCAAAAATAAAACGTATTTAACTATAACTAAAATTTAATTTTCAACTTCATTTGCAATTCTAAAAAATTTAGTATTTTTAAAAATTGTTTATCTTGCTTAAGTTGTTTTAATCAAATACAATATTATATAATACTGTAATAAAAAATTAAATGATAAGTGTAAATGTATTTTCTTTTCTTCGGATTACTTTAAGAAAAATCATTCACTGAATTCTTAAATTCTTCATTAAAATGAACAAGTTAATTTTAATTTTATTTAAAAAGTAGAATATACTTTCTGCACAAAAGTTATAAAGAAAATTTATAAAATATATCCAGTTTTGAAAGTCTTATGGGAAGAATTTAGCCTGGGATAAAATCATTGATTTAAAATATTTACTATTTTACATAAATAAACAATAAACAATGTTTTAATAATACAGAAATGACGTATTCAAAAAAAATTCCCCTTTTTTTTCTAATTTTGAGTAAAATAATTTAAGATAAATTTGTTTTCTCGGAAAATAATGAAGAGAACTTTATTTCCCAGTCAAGGATAGAAATCTGCAAAGAAAGTAAAAACGGAGAATGAGAAAGTAAAAAACATGTGCTCTCTCCTCTGCTGAACTTGCGTTTAGTTCGTAAGCGATTAGAAACTACGGATCGATTTAAAATGTCTGAAAGTGCCGTCTAGCGGAATAAATGGGTACAGGTATTTGTTAAATTGTACTTGCATGCTTCAGAGAAAACTTACTTTTAGCGCTAAAAAGTACACATGCGATAAAAAAAAAATTCACTGATATTTAAATAGCAATCGCGCTGTCGGAAAACATCAAATTCAAATAAGACAATCAAAAATATCAAGAATGAAGTTGTTGAAAAGTTACTTGAGTTTAAAAAAAATATTAGGATATAGTCTAATATTTGTTTCTGTAAGAAAATCTAAAAACCTCAGTGATTGATAAGCTTTCTTTATATGCATAGTTCGATCTTTATTTTTTAGATGCATGTTACCAACTATTATATGTCTTTATATCCATTTTTATTATAATCATATTTATGTTTACTATATTTTTTAAAATGAGATAAAAAGATTTTTATAAATTTAAATTATAAGAAACTATATTTTTTACTTATTAAAATAATTATATCCCATGAATAATTCATGAAATTTAAAATTGTAACTATCAATAGCTTATTTTTATACAATGATGTGATAAGAGATATCTCACAAATAAAATTTAGCTGAACAATTTTAATTAAGCAATGAAAGAGACAGTAGTAATTTTATCCTAATTTGAGCATATGGGGAAATAAATTTAATATTTTCTGCTTTTTTATCCCATTTCACAAATTCATCTTTTATTAGAAATATTGTTTGATATATTTAACCTGATTCCTCAATAGACACTGATAATTTGTCATTTGAGTGCCAATGAGAAACAAAAAAAACAATTTTGTTTTTGAGAAAAGATCAATCAAAATGTCAAAATTAATCTTGACATACAGTTAATCAAATAAATTAAACAAACAATAAGTCTTTGTAATGGGATTTTTTAAACAAAAAAGACTTTTCAAAAACATATTCAAAGATAAATATCGTTTTTTTTTAATTTATAACATATATATGAATCATTTCCAAATTCATACTTTCGAAAGTCAAATAAACAAGAGATAACTCAAATTTTAAAATAGAAATCTTCAAATTTACTAAAGCTTTAACACGATTTAAATCTGATCTTTATATCATAATTTTAGTCTACTGAATATTATGAATTATAAATTCAGTATAAAGTACTGCAAAGTGGGGATTTATTAAACTTCTTAGCAATTATTTTCAAATTATACTTTTTAATATATTAAATTTAAATGACACTTACTTTAAAATAAACTATTTTCCTTTTCTCAATTTAGAATTATTAATTTTAATTATATCCCTTATAAAATAAAAGCAAATATTTCAATTATTAGTTTTAAAATGTATTCTGCAAAATATTTGGCTAAATGAAATAAATTAATTAGAAAATGGAAAAATTTTATGACCACAGAATTTAATAAATAAATGTTTTAAAAGAAACATTTCTTTTTCTTATGGATGTTCATTAATTTTCTTTGGAATAATGATTTTCTACGCTGTAGTGAATAAAACGAAGAACGTGACAAATTCAAGTTTTTATTGGGTTTTTACGAATTAAGTAAGGTGCAATTTAAAAAGCTTTTCAAACAAATAGTTGCAGCATCTAAACACTTTGTCACTCTCTACTCTTGCGTTGTGCCGTCAACACATACAAACCACTCATTTCAATAATTGGATTTACCTTATATTGAATGCTTATAAAGCGAGTCTTAAATTGTTTTTAAAAGTTAAAAATATGAAACATTCTAGAAAGTAATGGCAAAAGTAGATAAATCCAAGAGTTCTTGAATAATTCTGTGCTCCTAAGAGTTTTTCAAGAGAAATAAAAATTGATTTTCATTATCATGTTTTATTAATTTTACATTTCAAATGAAAGTCAAATTTTGATAAGACAAGATAAATAATTTTCAAAAATTTCTCTCTCTCTCTTTACTAATATAGTAATTAAGATTTTAATTCTTTTATAAATTAGTTATACTTAGAAATTTTTAAATTAGACAAATATTTCTTTATAGCATGTTCTATAATCACAAAAATTCATTTGCAATTCAGTTAGCATTTGATTTTCCATTTGAATGATCTATGTACAGAACATATATAAAGTGAAAATAATGATTTTCTAATTATTTTGAAGTTTTGAAAAGAATCAAAGAAATTCAATAAGTCAATGAGATAAAGGAAATTTTTATGCCATAAAGTTAAACTTTTATTTATATATAAGATTTTTTGCTTATATTTTCATGCTCTTTAAATTTTTAAGAGAATGCACATTATAAGTTATATATCCTGTTTTGTTTCGTGAAAATCTTACTTTCGTTATAAGAATTTAATACATTTTTAGAGCTAAAAAAATAAAATTCCCCTGTGATACTTTTTCCTCATTAACGAAAACATTAAAATTTCTCTTTAGTAAATTAAAAAAATATTTACTATACAACAAATTTGGAAGATAAACTAGTACTAAATGATAAAAAAAAATCAATAAATTTATGTATATATATATATATATATATATATATATATATATATAGTGCACACAATATTTTTGTACTTCTGTGCTTTAAGTATAAGCAAAATTATAAATTTTTCCCTCTCTCGATTTTTTACTTATAACTTTCTTCATTAATTATAATTATTATTTTTATACATGATAACGCTAATTAATGTGAAGAGTGTCTCTATTTATATTAATAATAAAGATAACATATTGTGCATTTTACTAAAACGATTGCACAAAAATACAAACATTTATTAGCTATAACAATAGAATACACATTTGAAATTATTAGTACTTTAATTAAAGGTTAAAAGGCAAATTTTTCACCGAAAAAATAACTACAAAAATAAATTCATTGTAAATAACCACATGATTTAAAGATAAAATCAATGTACGGCATGGCCAACAGATTAATTTTTTTTCCAACAGGTTTGTCGGATTAAAATAATGACCTCAAACACAATCACATGGTATATTTTTAACCTTAAGGAAATATTGTAGTGTATCGTGAGAAGAATACACTAATTTTAAAATTTTAATAGATTTGCTTTTTTCATTTTT